>ML428658.1:0-10810 GCA_005239525.1 Nicotiana knightiana | reverse complement strand
CTTTTAGCTCCGTTTCCATCTCCACTTCACCTACGCATGAAATAAACCCCATTAAGCACATAAGAAGGGTAATTTTATCATTAATGCACATAAAATGTAAGGTATATCACATGTTAAACTATGCAATTTAGTCTCGCATCAGGCCAGCCCGTGGCGGGTCCGGTCTTGGCAGGCCTCAGAGCCCATATAGGGTGGGCCTTAGGTTTGGAACCGTAAGCCCGGGACCGGCAGGCGTGCCTGGGCCGGTTCAACCGGGCCCAACGGCTCTTTTTTAAATAAAAAAATTTGTTTAAAAATGGCCAACGATCAGAATTTTAAAACTAGTCGTTGGCCCTTTATTTAGTTGTTTGGCATTTTTAAAAATAGCCATTTGGCCCCCAAACTTTGTTTTAACCACAAACCTTTTATAATTACACTTTTTCCCTGTTCTCAACTATAAATACTCCCTCATTCTTTCATTTTTACTCACAAAATCATAAATCTGTCTCAGTCTCTCTAATTTTCTTCTATAATTACTTACTTTATTATTGCAATTTNAAGTTGTTCGTCAATTCGGTAAACTCGTTCCAACTCTTAAGTTTTAATATTATAGTTTTGTTTGTTTAATTTATTTTCCTTATAATTAATATGGACTTTTCTTTGAAAAAAATATTTGGTGGTAAGGGAAGATCTAAAATTGGTGAATCTAGTAGGAAAGCTACTACTACTCCCCCGGCCCCGGCTCCCCGACCTAGACCTGTTACCCGTCCTCCTCCACCTGTTATTCTTGATAGTGATAACCCTTGTTTTCAATTTACCGATAGTCAAGTTATACATGATCTTACACCAGGTTCACAATTAAATGATGAATATATGAATGCTCTTTATGGCAATCCAGAGGAAAATGTTGATTTATATGAAACGCAACCGGAGTTAGATGATACACCTACTAGTCCTGTTACTAACCAAACTGATAATAATCTAAATGATGCCCCGGCTGACCCTCCTGTAGTAACCCCTACTTTTTATAGAAAACCTTCTAAACGGTCTGAAACATCTCTTGTTTGGCACTTTTTTACTCAACTAAGAGATCAAAATAAGGCTAAGTGTAAAACTTGTGGGATCTTGATGTCTCATAAATTTACTGGAGACCGTGGCGGTACGGGTAGTTTGACCAGACACATAATGAAACACCCTAATGATTAAGCTATATTTCTTCAAATGAAAGTTGCACAAGAGGGGACGAGTGTAGGTACTCAGGTTAACCCTAGTACCGGTTCAAATCTAGTTCAACCGGGAATTAACACTATTACCGGTGGCAGTTTGTATTACGATCCAAATAAAGATCGTGAAGAATTAGAAAAAATGGTTACTGTTATGTTCTTACCATATAGTTTTCCCTATAACCCTCACTTTGTCCATTATATTAGAAGAATTTATAATCCTACTTATAAAGGATGGCCTCGCACAACCGTAAAGGCTGATATTTATAAATATAAACATAAATATGAAGAATATTTGCGCTATTTATTTACTCATATTAGTAATCGCGTTTCTATTACTACTGATATTGATAGGAGTGATAATGACTGTAATTATCTTACTGTTACCACTCATTGGATTGATGAGGAATGGATAATGCAAAAACGAATTATTACTTATAGAATAATTACTTCAAGTCACACAGGTAAGTTTATTGTTAAGACAGTTGCAGATATTTGTAGATATTTTTGCATTAGAGATAAAATAATGTCAGTTTCAATGGATAATGCTTCTAGTAACACTAACGCTATAGGCTTTCTTACAACTACACTAAGTCCTGCATTTAGTAATATATTTCATGTTAGATATATTCGTCATATTTACCATTTAATTGTCGGTGATGGTCTTAAAACTTTAAATGCTGAAATTGCAAAGGTTAAATTCGCTCTTCATTGGCTTTTTTAGTCAAATCGTAGAAGTAGAGTTAGAGAATATTATAAAAAATGTGATGAATTTGGCCTTAGAGAAAGAAAGGTTCCTAAACCTTATCCGACTAGATGGAATTACTTGTATGAAAGTTAAGTTGTTGCATATGAATATAGAAATCCAATAAGCGCAACGTATAATGCTCGTGTTGGTGGTGATGATGATGATGAGCACCTTACAAATCAAGATTTGGCTAATGTTAAAATTCTTCTATATTTTTTAGAACATTTTCATGTTGCTACAAATGAATTATCTGGGCAATATTATGCTACTATTTCTAACTGTTTAGTTTAATTTTCATCACTTGCAGAATTATTTACTCAATTTTCAGAGGGTGGGGTAGTTTACTAACGTGCTATTGGTAATATGAAAGATAAGTTTAAAAAAAAAATTTCCTTATCCCCCCTCTTTATGGTGTTGTAGCCATGTTAAATCCTACCATGAAATTAGGAGGTACTCACTATTGGTATACTCAAATTTATAATGCTTTACCACTTTCACCTGGGGAATATGCTACACTTAAAGATGAAAAAGCCTCAATTAAAATAAATTCTCAAACAATTTATAATGCTTATCAAGTTGCATTAGATCATGCTAGACTAAATGTTCCAACTCCTACCTCGTCTAACTCGCAGTCATCTAAAGGATTTGCGGGACTAAAAGCACTTAGTTCTTGGACAGGGTTCAGGGGTTCTCAAGGTGATAATATTGGTGATAGTTCACAACTAAATGAGCTTCAAGTTTATTTGTCGCAGGGACTTGAAATAGAGAATCCCAACGGCACCTTCAATGTTTTGGAATGGTGGAAGGACAAAGAAAAACACTATCCAGTTCTTTCAAGGATGGCTCGAGATATTTAAAGTATTCAAGCTTCAACAGTGGCATCGAAGAGCGCTTTCAGTCAAGCGAGACTTCAAATCGGTGATCATAGAGCGTCTATGAGGGAGAGCTTGGAAAAATTAGTACTCTTCAGAGATTGGACCCGTTTGGAAAGAAGAAAGTTTGGACTACTTGAATCACAACCGGAGATAGAGGAAGCTTATGAAGAAATGCTAGCAAAACTTGCGGAGGATGTTGCTTCGCCCAGAAGCAGTGATGAACAAGCTTCTTTTCCGCCACCACCAACGGAAATTCCTCCGAACCTTGAAGGATTTATGAAATTTGTTAGAGATAATATGTAGATTAATATGTAACTTGTATTTTGGCACATCTTGATTAGTTTTTTTTCCTTTTAATGGTGGTATTAGTACCTTGTTGTGCTCATTCCATTGGGGGGAGGAAGACTAAGAAAGATATTGTCATTTTTTTAAGTGTCATATTAATAAAAATTATAAAGCATTTCCTTGAATAAAAAAATAGCCCGGATCGTTTAGGCCCGTGGGCCGCCCACTTAGCCCGGGCCCATGTGGGCTTAGGCCCACAGTGGGCCAGCAAGCCCGCCAGAACCCAGACCCGTTTGTCTCGGGCCCGGGCCCGGCCCATATTACAGCCTTAACCATAGGTTGGAAGATATGCTACTAACGATGCCGCTATTATTTCTAGATACTGAATCCCCGCGCTTCTAGCATGTTATCCGAAGTATGGACTATTCATGATCTCTGCCTTGGAGTATCTCGTACGTTGTTCACCTTTACCTTACTTACCTTAAAATCTCGCATCCTATCTTCTATCTCTTTCATGACCTCCCCTCCACCTAGGTGTGATTCACGTCCATAACTTGGAGCTCTTTTATAATACTTGCACCTCTGGTGCATACACAATCCGGTGGGAGCTTCATACTGACTTCTTATGAGGCTGGTACTCTTCTCACATGCATCATCATAGAGCCCTTATAAGATATGGCTATTGTACTATCTCTCTTGTTCCTCTGATATTAAGAGTGATTATGCGATGTTCTCAATCATGATGTCTATAATTTTCGGGGTCCAATAATCAGACTCCTGGTTTTTTTTTTTTGATGTAACTCTTTAGTTTCCCCTTCCTTCTAATCAACCTTTATGTAGGCTTAAGCTATCTCCGATCTGCATCTCCTGGTATTAGTCATTACCCTATCCCTTCATGGGCGATATGGAATATCTATGACACAATCCTTAAACAATTAAATCCTTCGTCTATGACCTGGGCTCAATTCTTTCTTTTAACGTATACCAGAATCTTCTACGGCTGTATAAGCTGCAAGTATAAAACTCCAAACTCTTAAGTGCGTTCATAACGTCACCAACTCAGGATCATTGATCGAATAATTCCTTCCGTTCCTTATTAGCTTTCTTTAAACGTACGCAATTATTTTTATTTTTTTCTGGTCTTTCTGCCCCCATGTTGCATGCATACTTATCTTATCCTATTTCCCACGCATGCCAGATTTTCATTTTTTTTTGTGCAACTCATATGGTCTCGAATATTACCTTCAATTTTTCTCCCCGTTTATTGGCCACGGTAGGTGCCGCTTTCTTTTGGAGTGCGTACAAATTTTTTTTTTTGTAGTGAGACTGCTATTTTTTTTTTTTTTGCATGACCAATTCTACTTCGAGTTTCTATGTCTAGGTTGAAGCCTTCTTTCTTATTTCCTCAGCTAGTCTTCCATTGTAGTACTTAAGGAGAACCTTATGACTCGTAAAGTTGCGAGCTTATTACGGACCTTTTGATGTCCTTCCTTGCCTATAATCATCTGTAGTTGCTTACCTCCATATACTTGTACTTGTAGGGTTGCTTCTGAACTGATATTTTGACTGTCTTCCTAGTGGCATTCTCTTTTATTTCCGTAATACTCATACGGTACCTTTTTAACTTCCCCAACTCTTATACGAATATATCTCAAGTATTACAATGTCATAACTGCGAGGCCGAATTCCCCATGTTGGGGTTCCCTGTGTTTATCTTGTATTGCTCTGTTGATTTGTCTTTGTCCTCTTATCTAGCCATAACAAGACTCTTCCTGAATCAACTACTAACTGCTTGTTGGTCCGTTCTCATATCAATACTCCGTGTAATCTTTCTTGGGTTATTTCCTTTTACTTAACTTACATTTTGTGTTGGCTCTTTATTTATCAATAACATCCCGGGCCGGAACCCTTACTTCCTCTCCTTGGCGTTGTGCTTGCTTCATGTTCTGGAATTGTAGCATATAAGTAGGAGCTGAATAAGTGTAATCCCATTCCTTTTTTGTTTTTACCGCATTCTTCCTTTACCATTCCATANCCCTCTAGGGGAGTACTAACATTTACTGCTACATTGATCTACATATAAATGTTTTACCTCTTCATCCTTGGCGTCTTTTCACATCATCGATGACCCTTACTCGCCTTGCGGTAATTTTTCTGTACCAAGGATAACAAATTTCCTTAATCAAGAGGGATACATCTAGTGTAACCGGCATGTACAGTCCCTTCAGTTTAACTTTGCTCACATTGCTTAATTTAGGGAAGTGTTTTCCTGAATGACCATTTTTTGAATTTCTCATGAATGTTCTTCTTTTGTCCATTCTATTAAAGCCGGGGCAAAATCAGAAATTCTGATGATATTGACTATTATCCAGTCACTCAGTCCTTAATTCACATTTAGTTATCCTGTTCACCAGCCCATACTGACTTATATTACTTTGGGGGGGTCTAACTTTTCCTTTTGTTCACGAACTTGTTTCTCGAAATGAGGATATGACTTTATGGCCTATACTCTTTTGTTGTCTCAAGGCCTGTCACTTCTCGTCTTTTCCTTCACTTGCCTATAAACTCTGTAATGCTTTCATTTTTTTTCTTTGAGAGACCGTTGTCATCCATGTATCATATCTTACTCATAATGCACACTCTTCTTATTTCCTCCTAACATTTATGTCTATCACTTTATTCTGAAACCTATAGACAAGATATTCTTTTGATTTTAGCTCCCCTTTGCTCCATCCACTGGCTCTTCGGGTTGCTTAAAATTATTTCTCTACTAGGGACGTGAGTCATACTAAGATGATATTTATCCTTTCCAGGCTTCCAGTGCCTATCTTTGTAGTACTCATATCTAGCTGTACTATTTTAGAGTGCACCATCGGGGTGTCTGACAAGGAGATCTATTAGCACTTTATCCTTTGGAAATGTCAACTAACGCAAACAATCTATCCCTCATTTTGGGTAACTCTAACCCCAGCCGAATCCTGATATCTGTCCTTCTCGTATACTACTTATGTTAGCTTCCATAGGGCATGGATGAGATGGGTGTGGCCAATTGTACATACCTTTCTTACAATTGAAGGTAAATCAAAACTCTTATATTTTTCTTCCTGAATTGCAAATACCGGTAATCTTCATTAACTGGGTACCTCGTTCCCTTCTTCACCTTGCTCCTTTTACTTGTTGAAACTTGTGTCTAACTTCCGATTTTGTTATTCCTTTATACCGGAAGAGTGGATAAGTATTCTTTCCTTAAAGCTCCTTATAAAGAACCTTACACCTTTTAGTACACGCATAATCTGCTGAAGACCCCACATTTACTTATCATAAGCAAGATGCAAAATTGAGTTCCTCTAACTCAACACTTCCACATCTATATCTCTTATCGATCGTCTTTCTGAATGTAGGTATCGTCGTGTTACGAATAAAATCGAATTTAGGAGTTTGAGTTCTTACAGCGGAGCTCTATCACACGATCTAGAGTAAGAAGAAAGAGTGACGGTCCTAAATGCCATGTAGCCTCCTGCTTATAAGTGTGGTGCACGACACATCCATAAACAAGACTCTACTAGACACGGCTTGTGGATTCCCTAGGACCGAACTGCTCTGATACCACTTTTTTCACAACCCAAACTGATGGGCCGCGAGGGGCACCCGGTACCTTACTCAACCGAGTACCAACGTAACGTATCTTTCTTATTACATCATCATATACACGTGACAAACGGGCCTAAGAGGCCAATCATAATCATTTATAAACTCTAAACATAGGCCGACAAGGCCATACAAGTATTCCTATACATGACATATGTCTACAAGCCTCTATGATTGCATAAGTATCATAAAGGTCAGGACTGAGCCCCGCCATACTAATCAATACATGTCCTAATTATACTGACCAAATAAACAACTCCGGAGCAAATGGAGCGCACCAACATCTTCCGCTAAGCTAAGAGCCTACTTGGAGGGCTCTCGACCTGTCTATCAGGACCTGCGGGCATGAAACGCAGCGTCCCCAGGAAAAAGGGACATCACTATGAAATAATGTACCGAGTATGTAAGGCAGTATACAAAAAGCTGAAACTGAACTGATAATCTGAACATATGCTTACCTGCTGATACTGACTCAATTCTCTCAATATAATAAGTAAAATAGTTGACCGGCCCTATAAGGCTCGGTATATAACTTACCATCTGATCAGAGGTTGCCCAATAGGGGCCTGACCATCGATTATAGGTCAATGGTAATGAAAATACTGTAATACTGTATATATAAATCCTTTGCTCTCCTGACTGGAAGAATGAAATACTCAAATGAATATGAAGTCCCGATAAAGAGAATATTGTAACTTGCGAGACTAGCAAAATATATGTAAATTCCGGGATATGAATTTTTTTTTATGCCTCGTTATCAAACTTGTGTAACTACAAGATCATGCCAAAATGAAAGAAAGGCTTAGCCTTAACATACCTGGAGTAGGGAAAACTCCGTATAATATTCTTGGCGAAGATTTGTACGTTGGATTGAATTAGCTTCTGTTCTTGAAGCAAATTTAACGAACTAAGAAATTTGGAACTAGGAAGATGGAAATGTTTCATGCTTTTAGGATTATAGACGTTTTTTTTGTACCCTTTTATCCACATGAATCGAACAAGATTTATTTTCCTTTTAGATATACAGCAGAAGTTTGTAAGTCACTTTGCTGGAATGACTGCTTCTTTTTTTATAATGAGATCTATAGCAAATCAAAGTTTGGCTCATCGAGCAATTTTCGACAAAATCCAAGCAGTTGGAGTTTGCGTTCTGTTCTTCAGTAAATTAGAAAGACATGAACTAAGTTTGTATTCACCTTTTAATTCCCTTTCATTCTCTGACCCAAAAATGAACTAAGCGTGTACAGAGACCACGCTTTAAGAGACCAAAAACCTATTAAGTGTATTAAACTTACACGTTGCTACCTTTAAGACACTAAGCTTATATGACTACTTAGTCATATATCTCAATTGTGGTCTACTGCCACGTGGGGAGTGGGGTGGGGATTATTTATCTTTATCCACTTATTAGGTAATTAGGCAATGTCTCATTATCCGATAATTAATCAATTACCCGCATAATTAAGAATTATCTCAATTTACTTAAAAAATTTACTTATTCTTAATATACTTTATATATTATGCTACCGTGGTCATATGGTACCTTGCATGGTACTAGTCCATAAATATCGAGTATTTTAGCTCGGGCCGAATTTTATCCCAACATGCTAAACTTGGACGAAAATTCATTTTCTTTGACTTGCTTCCCCTCTCACCTTCACGAATTTACTTATCACTTGTTTGAAATAGAAAAATGCTTAAAATCTCAAATTAATCCCATCCCCGAACTTACGTCGATTAACTTACGACGAAACTTTAACATACGAAAATGCGGGATGTAACATTCACACCTCAAATCAAAATCTATGAACTTTGAACTTTTAATTTCCAAAACTTGCCAAAACATATCTAATCATCCCGAATGAACCCAAATTTTGCACACAAGTATTAAATGACATAACGAAGCTATTCTAATTCCCGGAACCACAATTCGAACCCGATATCCTCAAAGTCAACTTTCAGTCAAACTTATGAACTTTGCAAACCTTCAAATTTCCATTTTTTGCATATTTGTGCCGAAACCTTCTAGAAACATCCAAATGCAAATCCGAGCATACGCCCTAGTCTAAAATCACCACCCAGACCTATCAGAATCATCAAAAATCCATTTCATGGTCAAATCATAAAAAGTCAAACTTGGTCAACTCTTTCAACTTAACGCTTCAACAATGAAATTCATTCTTCTAAACCAATTTTGAATAATCTAGAAACCAAAATCAGCGATTCACATAAGTCATAATACATCATACGGAGCTACTCATGCCCATAAACTGCCGAGCGAAGTGCAAATGCTCAAAATGACTGGTCGGATCGTTACATACATGGTGTTGTGAGATGGTTCTTATGGTCTATGACCTCACTAGATATTTGCTAAGAACATAGTCAATAAAAGGACAGCCTGATGTACTAAGATCCCACTATGCGTGGGATCCAGAGATGGGCCAGACCACAAGCAAAGACGGAGGTAGGATTTGAAGTGTATGAATTCTAAATTTAAGATAGAACCGTGAGATAAAAAAATAATATACAATAACAAGCAGACTAAAGAACGGGTACCAAAATTTAATATATATTTAAAAGGTACCAATTACTTTATTTCAATTGCACTCGACCAATTACTTTATTTAAAAAATAACATAAAAGGTCAACAATCGATCAAACACAAAAGTTTAATCTGAAAACTTCTAAAGTCACTAATTTTATTAAGGATATTGGTCTCACCAAGAAAGTGAAACTAAAACCAAGAAAGTAGGACCACATACCTTCTCGGGAACTCGACTTTTGAAATTTCGGGAAACACAAAAGTACAAAATTGACAAAGAGAATAAAGGACAAAATATAGGACAACCCTAAAATCAAAGATTAAAAATTAATTTTTTGTATAAATTATCAACACAAATATAAAATATAAGAGGGAAACAATGAAAAGAAAACAGAAAAGAAGGAGAAAGAAAGGAGAAGTAATATATGCAGAGATGACCACTCACCAAAAGGAAGAAGAAGCTAGTAGAGTTGGACGGACAGTTTCTTTGCATTTTTGGGAGAGCCCTAGTGGTGATGTATTTTTTATTTAGAGGAGCAATTTTTTTGTTCAGTTTTATTTATATTTTAATTTCTTACAAATAAAACAAGGTACTAAATTGTAATGTGCTTCTTTGTTACTAAGTCTTGTATGGGCTTCTTCATTTTGGACTTTGAAGCCTTGTATGTCTTAATTAACTTTGTGGTTTTTCTTTTTCAAAAAAGAGAAGTTATAAAAAAGTTAAGTTGCTTTCAGGGAACAATCAAACGTACATCCTTTGGCTCGGAACCCAGAATCTTGACCGCCGAACCCGGAGCCATTTTGTTAATGGGTTCGGCATATTATATTATATAGGAACACTAAATTTTTCAACACAAATACAGGGTTTTAGAAAAATTCACTGGGTTCGCTCGAACCCGCATTCACTATTATAGCTCTGCCCCTGGCCACAAAGGTTTATTGTACACATCTTTACCCTACATTTTTGCAAGAGGCTGTTTTCACGGCTCGAATCCGTGACCTCCTGATCACATGGCAGCAATAACTTTACCAGCTTACGCCAAGAATCCCCTTCTGAGAACATAGTCAATAGTAGTGCCAATAGTTTGTATTTGTGCGTACTGGAGATTCTGCACCAATTAATTTCTTCTGGCTGGCTGGCGGAAAGACAGTCTTTTTACCTGGTATTTCTCAGGATAGATCCTAAGAAAATCTAGTCTCAAAATCATAATCGTGTTGTCGATACTATGTTAAAACAAAGTGTTAGAAGAAACAGAAAATCAGTAGATGATATGAAATATTCCGAGTCCACAATTTCCTTGTGCTGCCTTAAGGAATTTTAACCTCCTCACAAGTTGCCAAGGTAATGGATTAAATCCTCCCAGGATGAAACGGAATAAACCTTCCAGCAACAGTGGCAATACTAATTGCAGGATACCAACAATTCAGGATCAGAAGGAAAAGGCATCATTTGGATTATACGTTTCAGTTAATTCCGTTAATGAACTGACTAGCACTTAATTAATTCTTA
>ML428656.1:102774-145843 GCA_005239525.1 Nicotiana knightiana | reverse complement strand
AACTCCTACTACAATCAACTAGACTCAATAAACAATCAGATGGAACTGGTTCTTCTAGTTGAAATGTAGCCTTTACATCGCACAATGATTCTGCTAGAAAAAATAACTCTAGGAATTTTGCTTTCAGATTTTGATTCACTTCAGCTTTGTGCGTCTTGAATTCCAGCAGAAATACATCAAGTATTTATAGAGTCAGTCGTTGAGCTTGTCTCCCAATTTCGATTCAACTCTACCTGGGTGAACCAATTTGAATCAAACTCAACTTCCTTTCTTTTGTTACTTTCCTTGCTGAATTCGTCTTCAATTAATCAGATCAGTTTGCAACCTTTTCGTATTAGGAGACAATCTCTTGGTTCATTGATATTTCATATTCAAAACATCTCCTAAGCATATACGGTTCATGTGCCAACTAGTTAGTTCAAGATGTGTGCTCTGATGGACCTGGTTCAACTGGTCAACCTTTTGTCAATCTTCAAAACTATGCAGTGACATGGGTCAACACTACCGCACAACGACGCTTTGGTAATTTCTTTAAATATGTTAGATTTTAAAATCAAACGTGTTTTTATGGATCCAGGAAGTTCGGCCAATATCATACAATGAAAGGTATTGGAGGAAGCAAAACTCACCAGAAGCATCATTCCGGCCATAAAACTCCTCGCCGGATTTAACCTCGCAAACGTGACAACCCGAGGAGAGATATACTGCGCACGAGCGTCGAAGGGGTGATGAAGACGACTCTTTTCGAAGTGGTGGACAGTGACATTGGTTATAGTATTATTCTGGGAAATTCGTGGTTGCATGATATGAGAGTCATATCATCAACGTACCATCAGTTGTTGAAATTCCCGACACCTGAAGGAATCAAAACAGATAAGAGGCTACCAGCTGGCAGCAAGGGAGATGAATGCGATTTCGGTTTCCAGCAGTAAAGAGAAGGAACATGCGGCTAGCAATTATAGGAACTGGCGCCTGCTCCCGAATTGAGTGAAGTTAGCCAGGGGGAAGAAGCATCAGAATCTTATCAAGTGCCAAGATATTTCCAAGTGCCAGAAGATACGAAAGCAACAAAATCCACAACGGAGGAGCTCAAGCAAGTTGCATTACTTGAAAGTTCTTAGAAATGAAATTTCACTTAGGGAAAGGACTGCACCCGAGCTCATGTCTAGCTTTATTGAATTTCTTAAATATAACGCCAATTATTTTGCGTGGCCGCATGTGGATTTGACAAGATCCCAATGGAAGTAGTCGTACACAATCTAAGCTTGGATCCCAACATCCTCCGGTAAGACAAAAGAAACGCCCTATTGCGGAGGCCAATAAATTCGTCAAAGAAAAGGTAACTCACCTACTTGATATCGGTTTGATCTGAGAGGTAAAGTATCCAGACTGGCTATCTAATGTAGTAGTAGTTCCTAAGAAGAACAATAAATTTCATATGTGTGTGGATTAAAAAGACTTGAATAAGGCGTGCCCAAAAGACTCGTTCCCACTGCCAAACATCGATAAAATGATTGATGGGATGACCAGGCACGAGTTAATGAGTTTATTCGATGCTTATTCCGGGTATAACCAAATTAAGAAAAATCCAAAGGATCAAGAAAAGACTTTGTTCTTAACGAATTTCGGCACATATTGATATAATGTGATGCCCTTCGGGCTAAAGAACGCCAGAGTCACTTATCAATAGCTCGTAAACAATATGTTTGAAAAACAAACAGGGAAATCCATGGAAGTTTATATAAACGATATGCTTGTTAAGCCTTTGAACGCAGGTGATCATCTTAAGAAATTGCAAGAAAATTTTGACATCCTAAGGAAGCATAACATGAAGCTTAACCCCAAGAAGTGCGCGTTTAGGATCAGCTCGGGCAAGTTCTTAGGATTTCTGGTATCACAAAGGGGAATTAAAGTAAACCCCGATAAAATCAAAGCCATCGAAGACATCACAGACCAGCTATCAAGCGTGAAAGAAGTTCAAAGGCTCACAGGGACATTGGCCACTTTGAGCAGGTTTATTTCCCGGTCATCAGAGAAATGCCACCGTTTCTTCGTGCTGCTCAAAAAGAAAAACAACTTTGAATGGACCCCGGAACGCCAGCAGGTTTGAGAGATCTGAAAAGGTACTTGTCAAGCCCTCTGTTACTATCAAAATCAAAAGAAGGTGAAATACTTGGTTTACCTTGCAGTCTCTGAGGTAGCGGTAAGCGTCGTTTTAGTCTGCAAGAAAGAAGGTATGCAATCTCCCATTTATCACGTTAGTAGTATTTTAACAGGATAAGAAACTCGCTACCCTTTGGAGAAGCTAGCCTTAGCTCTCGTAGTCGCCGCTCGGAAGCTAAGGCCTTACTTCCAATGTTACCCGATAGCTGTGATGACCACCTTCCCCCTGCGGAACATACTCCAAAACCCGAACTCTCACGTAGATTATCCAAATGGACCGCCGAAATAAGTTAATTCGACATAGAATATAAATCGAGGACTGCGATTAAGTCACAAGTTCTGGCCGACTTTGTGGCCGATTTCAGTCCGGGGGTGCTGCCTCTAGCAACCAAAGAAGAAGTGATGGTGTCAGAATCGACATCGGGAGTTTAGAACTTATTTATGGATGGAGCTTCCAACGTAAAGGGATCCGGGCTTCGCATAGTATTAACCACGCCTTCGGGAGAAACCCTAAGGCAGGCCATCAAAACGGTCCCTTTAACTAACAATGAAGCAGAGTATGAAGCTTTGATTGCAGGACTCGAACTGGACTGGAGACTAGACTCCGAGGTCATAGAAATCAAATGCGACTCCCAGCTGGTGGTAAATTAGGTCTTCAGGATCTTTTAAACCAAAAAGGAGTGCATGCAACGATATGTAGTGAAGGTCCAGACTCTTCTAGCTCGATTTTGGGAGTGGTCGGTTACTCACATCCCGTGGGAAGAAAATGTAGAAGCAGATGCATTAGCTAACCTCGGTTCATCAACGAAAATAAAGGGATCGGATTCTGGGGCGATAGTACAGCTCATGCACTCAGTTCTGGACATATATAACTAATATGAGGTAAATACGACTAATCTGGTCTGGGACTGGAGGAATGAGATCATCGATTATCTTGAGCACATGAAGTTTCCCGAAGACTCCAAGGCGTCCGAGGTGCTGCGCGCAAAAGCAACACAATATAGCTTCAAAGGAGGCCAATTGTAAAGGAAATTATTTCAAGGCCCGCTGACCCGATTCTTGAGAGCGTCCGAAGATAATTACGTTATGCAATAAGTCCACGAAGTGATATGTGGAAATCATTCGGTCGTTGATTCCTTAGTACTAAAACTGGTAAGGGCAGGGTATTATTGGCCCCGAATGGAACAATACGCCAAAGTTTTCGTGCAAAAGAACGATAAGTGCCAACACTATGCACCGTTGGTACATCAACTAGAGAAACCATTACATTCAGTTCTATCTCCATAATCGTTAATGAAGTGGGGAATAGATATTGCCGGACCGTTGCCGTCGGCCCCTGGTAAGGTACGATTTTTTTTAATTTTAACTGGCTATTTTCCTAATTGGGTTGAAGCAAGTCCTTATTAGAAGCTCGGCGAATGTGAAATGGTGAATTTCTTGTGGGAGAACATAATTTGCATATTTGGGATATCAAAAGAGATAGCATGCAATATCGGGCCACAATTTATAGGCGCAAAAATCACAAAGTTCCTTGAAGATTTAAAAATTAAGAGAATCACATCTTCACCCTATCATCCGAGCGCAAATGGTCAAGTGGAATCAACGAAAAAAGTGATTATAAAAAATCTCAAGAAGAGGTTGGAAGCCGCTAAAGGTAAATGGCCAAAGGAACTACCTGGAGTGCTACAGGCGTACCAAACAACGGCCACATCGAGCATAGGATAAACTCATTTTTCCCTTGTGTGCAGTGGAAGTAGGAGAGCATACCTTGAGATATTTCCAGGCAAGCGAAGAGATGAACAACGAAGCGATGTTGGTCAACTTGGAGCTACTCAATGAGCGTAGGGACTTGACACATATAAGAATGGAAGCACAGAAGTAGAGAATGGAAAGATATTATAATCAAAGAACCAACCTCCGTTATTTTAAAGTGGGATACTTGGTTCTAAGGAAAGTAACTCAAAACACCCGGGAACTCAACGCGGGGAAGCTAGGTCCAACTTGGGAAGGCCCCTACCGGGTTTCAACTATCACCGGGAAAGGCTCATACGAGTTGGGGAATCTGGATGGAGAAAAGTTTCCAAGAAACTGGAATGTGGCACATCTTAAGAGATATTATTGCCGACAAACATCACATGTACTAAAAGTATGAGCTGCACTCTTTTTCCCTTCGTCCAGTTTTTTCCCTAATTGGGTATTTCTGGCAAGGTTTCTGACGAGGCAACAACGAAAAACATACTACAAAGAAAGTTTCAACAGCATCAATAAGACCTTTATTAGCAAATTCCAACAAGCAAAGAACCACTCCGGGACGATTAGATAATCTTTGGCTCGATAGTAAAATTCCCACCGGGAAGGTGTGTTTGCAGTCAAGCAAATTACCTGACCATTCACAAGTGCAAACACAACGCAGTGCCGGTTGTTGGTCGCTCATCAATTGAAGATGGAAGGGACCCGGTAATCGCGCAGCGCCCAGGATCTGAAAGCGAGAGTTAGCATTTTCCACCATTTCATACTCCTACTAGAGCACCAAGACATCGTCCTCGGTTGGTGTAACTAACTCAACAGATTGAGCGGTTTGTTGAATTGAGGAAGGTCGTCGTCTTCTATGTAGAGAAGCTTCCTCCTTGCTAGCTTCTCCATCACCATCAATCAACTTGGAATCCATGGCCAGCCCAGATGGAGGGCTCGTCACCAGGACTTCCGGAGATGACTTGGGGGAAGCATTCTTCGCCCTCTTATTCTTTCCCCTAGCCTCGGAGGAACGCCTTCTTTTTGGTTGCTTGTTCTCTGGCCGGGGACTCCGAGAAGAAGCACTTGTGCTAGAAGTAGGCTCGGAGACGCCTGTCTGTGAAAAAGTTTTCTGCAGCAGCCTCGCTGCATCAGGATGATCAGCCAAAACGTCATCCTCTAGGACGAAAACTGAGCCTTGGGGTAGACCTATATTCAACAGGAGAGAAGAATCAGATAACTTTCTCATAAGAAAAGGAAAGGACATGATGATTTAAACTTACCATGATTTTTGGTCTTCCACCCATATTTCAGGGACAACTCTTTCCACGAGCCGGTTTCGGGCATGGTAACATCCAAAATTTTCTGAACCCGTTGGTCCAAGCCCTTAACCTTAGTGGGAATCCACCGAGTTTCTGAGGTAGGTAAAGGAAGAAAATTTAATAATGACTAGAAAAGGATATTTAACAAGAGTAGAAGCAAACTATATACTTACGAGTGCGGTTCCACAATTTCGGGAATGAAGGTGTTGAGGCCGGGATGATGTCACCGGTGGCAACAGAGACAACCATTCCATCCACCCATGATCGTTATCATCATCCAGGATGCATAGCAATTCATGGTGCCCGCGCTTACTGAAGTTGATCACCTCTACTCCCCCCCCCCCCCCCCATGGAAGATCTTGGGGGATTAAAGGTTCATCACATGAGCTAAAGATAGCTCCTCCCCCGTTTCCTGACACAGATGCCGCAGGCAAGCAATCGTCCTCCACACGGAGGGATTCACTTTTGCCAAACACACTTGATTGTAGAGGCAAAACCCCTCAATGAAAGATTCAAGTTCTCCACTCAAAGAAAATGTCCCCAAAGTAAAGGGATGCACATAGAAGTACATAAAACCCTTCTTGGGTAAGGTTACCCGCTCCGCCAGGTCAAGAACGATAATATCTAAATCCTGGCAACAATAATCTTCCTTGACAAAAGGAATGCTGGAAGGACAGATGGAAGAAAGATATCTAATAACGGCCCATGTACGAGGGCTAACAGAAGAAAATTTATCTTCAAAGTCTTTTGTTGTAACAAGACTTATAGGGATGATGGTGCTCACTGTTGGAGGAACGACGTCCTCGGCTTTGTTTTTGTTCTTTGAGGAACTGGTATTTTTTTAAAGAAGAAGCTATTATATGTTATGGAAGAAGGAAAAGCTTTTATCGTTTGAAGAACAAAATACAAGTTGAATGAAGAGAGTGTGAGAGAGTTTGGAGAATTATGGAGTATGAATGAAGGAGGTTGATGCGTATAAGTAAAGGTTTAGGCGGCTAAATTCGTGGCCATGATTACCTCGATAACCGGCAAAAGTTATGTTGAATCATGGGATGACACGTGTTCGGAACATTAAATATGGAGAGACGTGCTTCTACCAACTTTATGGTGACACAAAGTAATTCCCGCCAAAAAGAGTGCTTCTACCAACTTTCTGATGACACAAATTTATGTCACCGGAAAGTAGGGGGCTATCTGTACAGGGCAAAATATGCCATGATAAGTGGTTTCATAAGAGAGTGACACGTGGAGCTGAAGGCGGAGGATAGTTAAAATCGAAGACAATTGTTCCATTTGTCACCGGAAAGAATGATGCTCATAAAAATGCAATATATATCTGCCGCCCGGTAGCATTTAATGGAGAATATTCCACAGCATTTAGTATACTGCATGTTACAAAGAATTTGTCATTTATGCTCATCGTTACACATTCTTCAATGGCTCTCATAATTGAGGTTAAAGAAGTGCATGATCATAGGACCTTGTTCCCCATGTGCGGCTATAAATAGTGAGGCTATGTTATCATTGTAAATGACACGAATTTTCTGAAAAACTTATGCTATAATCAATTCAAAGTTTTATATAATTTTATCTTCTTACTTCTTGATCTCATTGATATTGTGCCCGGAAGCCTTGCTCCCGGAATTATGGTTTCTGCTATTTTGTTTCCATTTTAAGGCTAAGTATTGCATATTTCTTCAAATATTTTATTATTTGGGGATCAAATTAATTCACTTATCTAGAAATCACGTATAAATTCAACTGTACTGTTTTACGAGTAAACAACTATTTAATCCAAAGATTAATAGCTATTTACATTGCTCGGACCTGTGATTTATCTATCATACAAAGATAATTTTACCGTTGGAACACTGCCATTATCAGAAATAATAAATTATGAAACAGCATCAAATGACTTTTGCATCCATAATTCTCGGCCCTTTTGTTCTTGAACTAGGTGACAGTGACTCTTTCCTTGAATTATAATTTTAAAAGCTTTCTATGTGGCTGTTTTATCAATTTCTTTTGGTTGTAAAGTTTTGAAAACCACATTGATATTTTAAAGAAGCTTTAGAAACCTTATCTTCTCACCCTTATGCCCTCTGTCTCTCAATCTCCTTATTAGTGTCACTATCTGGTTAGGAATAACGTCTACTAGTTGTATTTTCTTAAACAGGAAATTAGTGTTAGAGATATTATTGGAACTTTATTCTAGTTTTGTTCCAAAGTGAAACTTCGCTTTCTAATTCCGGTGCGTGTATCAACATGTGGCGATCAAAACTTCTAGTGCTAAGTAGACGGAGAAAACATATGGAATTCAATTACAGTCAAACCTCTTTATAATACCTTCATTTATTTTATATATTTTTGAGTGTTATAGAGAATATATATTATAATAAAATATGACATTTGATTCCGAAAAAAAGTTATTTTTATAGTAAAGTATTATTATAAAGAGGTCTGACTGTACTCTCTATTATCTAATTACTAATAATTACTCCCTCCGTTCACCTTTAGTTGTCCACTTTCGACTTTGCATCTCCTTTAAAAAAAAAAAAAAAGTATTTATTTTACAATTTTATCCACAATAATGATAGCATTTTTAAAAGTCTTGAAAAATAATAATTGGCAATAAGTAACTAATGATAAAGGGTAAAATAGGGAAAAGAAATTATTTTTCTCTTTAGTATAATAATGACCAAATAAAAATAAAAATATATTTCTAATACAGAGGACAAGTATTATTTTCATTACTTTTATTAACACTTTAATAATTAAACGGTGGATTGTTCAAAGTTTGACTTTTAAAATGTGAAACAGAAATATTTAGTTTGAGACAAACATTATTATGGGGTGGGACAAAAGAAAAAGTAGACTGTCATTAGAGGATATTAAAAATATAATATATGGTTGACGGAGGTTGAGGAGTCATCAGTCACGACATGACTAATATATTCAACGATTTTGAAACTTATTGGTTTAAATTGACACTATTTAATGCACTAACAAAAAAATACCAACATGTTAGATGAATACAAGCTTATACTTGGTAGAAATTGAATTTTATCCCTTTTCTGGCTAGCTCCTGATTGGATATGCGAACAAAGTCTCACGATAATAACTGAAATTTTTTGGAGCACACATATAATGTGTATGATTCTTTTAGTATTGTGAGATCTTTTGAAAAAAAAAATATTGCTAACTTATGTCAAGACAGATAATATCACATTATATTAAGAATATATTTGATTGCTTTAACTCAACTACTAGTGTAGAACCCAGGTACAGCGGGATGACTATGGTGATGATAGATTGATGGCATATAATAAATCTCTAAAACTGAACAGGGTGCAATTAAAATCTAGCATTGATACCTGAAAAGATTCAGAGCATGCATATAAGGTGTAGAAATCTCTTAATTGACTGAGATCTTTTTAAAAAATAATGTATTGTCTTGACCCAAAATAAATAATATCATATCATGTTAAGAATATATCGGACGAGTTGAGCTCAACACATCCTTTCTATAAAATCGTGTCAATATTCAATTTAATGTAACTCGTAATTATTTAATTTAACACATGTATGACTGCGAATCAATATTTTTCTGGCCAAGGCTTCATTGTCGTCTTCTTCAGTGATGGATAAGATTCCCTTTATATATGTATTCGTGCTAATACAGGTTCAATCATTTAAAATAAAGGGATGAATACGGAGTAAAATTCCATCAATTCGTAATTCAATTTAGAACCTTTTAAAAGAAAATCCTACAAAAAACAAAACTTAAAAAAATTGTAAATGACCTATAAAATAGTAATAAATTCGGTTGGTTAATTACGTAAAGTGACGCGCCGAATGGGTGAAAGTGGGTCCAACTAATCCCGGGTTTTTGATTTGAATGTTACGTTTAATATCGCTTTCTTTTCGAATATATCTCCATCACAACACGTTAAGTAGCTAAAGTTCAGGGAGAAGATCTCCAGCGTATCTATCTCACGATAAAAAGAAGGAGATATTACGAGATAACTATGTAGAGCCAGTCAATATTGATATGGACGTGTTCCGTAGGATTTTTTAAGTTGTCAGTGTCAGATAGTGCTCTTTCTTTTTTCAAATACTCCTATTTTATTTTGTACAGTTGTTTTTTCTTTTGTAAATAGTATTTCATGCTCCCATATTAATACCTTGTTTGGCTAAGTCGGAGAAATTAACTTATTTTTAAAAGTACTGTTGGAGATATTTATATATTAATATCCTAAGTATTAGGTTTATTGATATATATTATATTTTGTTAAGGGTATTTTTGATAAAAAAAAATTTAAAATTGCTTCTACTTCTGCACCAAACAACCACAAGTTAAGAAAAAAAAAATATTACCTCTTGAAAAACTTGGTCAAATAAGTTATAAGCGGGCTACAACGTTCTCTAACAAAAATAATTTTACACTTAAAGTTTGGAGTCAACATTTTTAATTAAATATAAAAAAAATATTTAACAGTCCACTATAATTTTTATTGATAAACGTTTATTTTGTCACTATAATAAGGAAATGAGGGGGACAGTGGAGCTTATGCTATTTATGCGACTTGTCGTTTACTGCCTTGGGTTCTAGTTTTAGAGCTGTGGTCCATTTCCTTAATAAATTCGAAAATAATTGTAGTCGGTTACAAGTCAGCGAGACTTATATGTAATTTCAAAATCCTGTTGTTCTTTGCTTTAATATTATTTCCTAGCTCTGCCAAACTTAATTACAGTACTCGAAGATATTTGGAAAAATTTTGGACGGAGAAAGATTATAGGGCTAAGAGAAGCTCTCCTGTCAAGCCTTTGATTCGATTTTTGACAATGCCATTTCGAAAGATCCACATCTACGGTGAACTGCTAAACAAATATTCCGTCTATATTTTCTGTTGTGATTTTCAAAAATACTTGTCTTAAATTATTTATTATTTTAAAAGTTCAAAAAAGAATTATATTTTTCCTAGTTTATCTTCAATAGTAATCATTCTTAAAGACGTAGATTGAACATAAATAAAGTAAATATTCAACAAAGAGAGATTATTTTATAACACATAAACAAGGGTAAAATAGTCCAAAATCCCTCATAGTTAATATTTTTCTTAAGTAATGTATAAAAAAGAAATAAGACAAATAATTCGTGACGGAGGGATTATATATACGTAAATAAACAGGGAAAACTCTTGCTCTCACCTTCTGTTTTACTTTACTTTAAAATATTACTTGTTTTATCGTGATTTTTCCTATCTATATATATTGAACTATGTAATCATTTCTTCAAAAAGTTAAGTGGTGAGACAAATTACTTTTTTTATCTAGTAGCCCTTTTTAATATTGTACTCCCTTCGTTCCCGTTTAAGTAATTTTTTGGGGGATTCGTTACCTATTAAGAAATTCTAATAAATTAATTATAAGGATATTTGATTAAATTATTCTTTATCTCTCTCCTCCTAATAGATTATTTAAAAAGAAATAATTTATGCTTTCTTAGTTTGTTAAAATGATTTATTTTGGACTTATTATTACTAAAATGACTTAGTAATAATTTATGTAATTTATTTCTCCCTCTGTTCACTTTTAGTTGTCCACTTTACATTTTAAATAATAAATATAATATATATTAATTGGTGTATAGTCTTAACGGATTTGAAAAGGGATTTGGATTGAGTAATTAATACTAAGGGTAAAATAGAAAAAATAAATTATTTTTTTCTTGATAGGCGAAAAATGACAAATAAAAATAAAAATTTATTTTTAAAATACTTGAGTAAACGGAGGGAGTATCTTCCTCCAACTCTGGTTCGCCAAATAAGGCAAGAGAAATGAATGCTTTTTATAGGGTTTCTTTTCCTAACACATTTTATTTAGGTTAAATGACTATTATTTGTCCATTCTGGCCAGCCTTTATTAATACTTGTTGTATGAATGGATCTAAGTGCGGTTGACCATTTCCTTTTCTCATGCTGTCCAAGGGGATAAAAGAATTATGTAGGACTAACATAACAATTAATATTTGGTTATTGCAGTTGTTAGAACGGACTTTGAAATAACAGTAAAATTGTCTTTCATGTGATCTATAAATCACTAATTCAAATTGTTGAATCAATTAATTATGCTTGGACAGGAATCCTATCACAAAATAGACTTCTTACATCGCAATTTCGAGACTGCGGCTCTTTCTTAACTTCTAAATAAATGTAAAATACTTCATACATCAGGTTACCTTTTTCTCGCGCAGTTGCCAACCTTGTTTGTCCGATTTGTTTTATTTAACGAAATGGCAGACTCAGATTTTAAGCTGATACTCCTTTTTCCCCTTCTGTCTTGCCCTACTAGTGAAACAATGGCATGATTCAAACTAGGGGTGTACATGAATCAGATTGGTTCGATTTTTATCAAAATTAAACCAAATCAACTATATTGGTTTGGATTAATTCAGTTTTGTCGAGTTTTTGTTGGGGTTTTCGGATTTTTTGTTACTTAAATATTATTTAAATTTTACTTTGTCAAATTTTCGATAAGTAAATATATGTTTAGTAAAAATATAAAAAATTGACAAATATATTATCTATTAAAATATTCTTAGGGGAGAATTTCGTAGTAACATATAATAGTTATTTTTTAGTCGTCTGACAATAATTTTTCATTGATGTACACTTTCAAGGTGAACCGAATTTAATAAGTAAACATAAAAATCAATATGATACCTAAATAATAACAATCACTTCACGTTCGAAAAAGACGTAAAAATTTAATAGATCTTAACATATATGATATGAATATGGAAGAACAAAGATATTGACGCATTTCATTAACACTTGATGAAAAAGTGATCATATAACCCATTATTTAAGGTTTATAAATATGAAGCACTTCATATATTATTAAATATTATATCCCGCATGTAATTCCAACTATTTCTAGACATTTTTAAAGAAAATTCTATATAAAATCTTAAAAGTATATATAAAAATTATATATTTATATGTTGGTTTGGTTCGAGTTTTTCTACTAAATACCAAACCAAATCAAACCAAAACTAGTCGGATTTTTTAATTGGTTTGGTTTGCCTTTTGCTTTTGTGCGGTTTTCCGGTTCTGTTTGTACACCCCTGGTTCAAACTACTTAAGTGAAACATATATTAATTAGATGTTAAGTTCTTAATTATCTGAAATAAATACTTATATAACAACTCTATAAAATTACTATAATCACAGTTTTTATTATTACTAAAATATAAAGGTATTGAAAAAAATCTCAATCATAGTACCATGTAAAATTAGGCACACGGATTGTTTCAAAAAAAGAAAGAAAAGAAAAAGTAAAAATTCAACTGGAATAAGGAATATATCATAAGTACACTCATGTGTCCTGCCCTTTCCCAAAAAATCAAACATGAAAATGTAAATATTTTCGTTATTGTCTTCTGTTTAACAAAGGTGTATCTATCTTGTTCCAAGAGGTGTCGCAGGACACTGTTTTGTCAAGAAAAATTATTAAATATTTATATATACATAAAATAACAACAAACCCAGTATGTTAATCAGGTGGAATCTTAGAGAGACTGTTTCCAATAGACCCTCGGCTCAGGAAGGATAGTAAAAAAAAGTGGATAGCAAGAACGGGAGAAAAAGAGAAGAGAAAAGAAAAAGGGAAAGATAAAGGATAAGTAGTACGAAATACTAGCAACAACGGATACAATACCTGAAGCGAACAAAAAAACATAACGTAGTAAAAATCTAAGAATATGATGGGACATGCGTGCTACTAAAACTATCGGTGAGCAACTAAAAACTATCCACTAACTTTTTATATGATAAATAAAATAAAATATTAAATATTAATATAAATATAACATTACTTTTATTTATTTGTCATTACAGTTTAAGGATTTCCCGGTTCGAGCACATGGGCCCCATAGGTGCATAGAAGGTGCGAGCCACAATTGGCGTGGACCAACCCCTTATCCTTCCTTTATCAAAAGTTTGATATGAATCTCGGGCAAAATTTAGTGGGCGTTTGGACATAAGAATTGTGAAATTCCCAAAAAGGTGAATTCTTTTTGTCATGTCAAAATGGTATTTAAAATTTAGAATTGTGTTTGGACATTAATATAATTTTGGGTTAATTTTGAAGTTTTGTGAGTGAAAATTTTGAAAAAGAATTTTTTGGAGTTTTTCAAATTGTCGAAAATTCCAAAATGGCATCTTCAAGTGAAAATTGAAAATTTTATGAACAAACGCTAATTTCGAAAAAAAGTAAAATAATTTTGAAAAAAGGAGAAAAATTTCTTATGTCTAAAAGGGCTCTTAATATGCCGATGTTTATATCTATTAATAATAAGGGCAATATGTATATGCTAGCACGTGAAATTTATTATCTAATTTTAGATGCCTGATATATTTATTTATTTTATTAATAGAGTAAAATTCATATAATTGGATGTAAACGTTATGGACGAATATCTTTCGTGTTCATGTACACCAGAATTGTCTTATGTGCATACCTTGTATTCTTCTCGCAGTTGTCGGTCCTTATTGTAAGATCTTAAACTTTTACATTTTAATTTCTTGAATTAAAAAAAAATTGACTTATTTAGTTCAATTATTTATAGGCTCGCTTCTCTATAGTAGATGGCTAGAAATTATTACCTCCATTCCAATTTAAAAAATGAAGCTAAAATCTATGACCAAACGGAAGCATATTATCTATATCACGATTAAGGACTAGCTAATTTGATGAGCTCTCTGCTTCTGCATTTGAGATGAATAAGCAGTTGAGGACTAGCTTAGCACCCCTTTTTCTCCCTCCCCTCCCCCTGATGTAATAAACAAAATTTTAAAAAATTATATGTCTATTAGCAAATTAAAATTAATTTACAAAAAAAGAAAATATTATTGGAATTATTCTACTAAAATTTTGGATTGAGGTACTCTTGCAAGTAGTGGAATAGCAAATCAGAGGGGATATTTTTGGAAAATAAACTCAAATTCAGGGTGTGTTTGGCACGAAGGAAAATATTTTTCATGAAAAATGAGTGGTTTTATCATTTATTTTTTCTTGTTTAATTGGTGAGTAAAAAATTATTTTCGAAAAATATTTTCTTTACCAAACACACCCTCAATCTTAAAGTAGCACAAGACTTGAAAATAAATAAAGTGAAAAAACGAGAAAGCATTAATTACATTTGATATCGCCTGTGGTGACAACTATGACTGCTCCGCACATCGACTTCATTATCTTTTGCTGGAATACTACATCAACAGATTCTCACATCCACTCATCCTTCTCTAGACAGAATTAAATTGCCATGTAAATTGGGGGAAAAAAAGAAGACATAAACTTTAAGCTAGGTTTTGGATATAGATTTGGTTGAAATTTAAAATGAATTTTTAAAATTGTGCTGTAAAATAATTTTTTAAAATTAAAGTTATCTTTGAACATATATTTTATTTGAAAAAAAAGTTAAAATTTTATGAGTAGAAAAAAAGTTTCACCAAAAAAATAGTATAAACCAGTTTTTAGGAATTTTTTTGTTTGTTTTTGTTTTCAAAACTCAACTAAAATTTATGACCAAACGGGAGCTAAAAATAATAGTAACATAAAGGCGGTCTGGACTGTCAGAAGCAAGTGTTTGCACAATAGATACTATTAGTTCATGATAAAACTTGGTATAAATATTGGGTTGAATTTCAAAATAATATATAGACCGTTTTGACTAAACTGGCACACCCAATAATAAATTCTTGTACTTTTATCTCCAGCGAATGATCCATTATTCAATGTGGGCCAAAACATTGGATTCAAGAAATAGAGACATTACAAATAAAGTTCAAAATTTGACATTCTATTATTATAGAGAAAAGATATTTTCATATACCATATTGGTTCTTTGGGACATTATAATTGGTTAATGAAGCTTTGCTTTTTTCTGGGGGAATATAAAGAAGCATCGCAACTTGTGCTTTTATAAATCCTAACACGTGTGGCTTTAGATCTGCAAGAAAAGTCAGCATGTCGTGCTCATGTCTGCATCTTTTCTTATTTTGTCCCAACAACAACTCTATCTTACTCCTAAATAAGTTAGAATCACCATTTATATTATATTAATTCGTCATAAATTTTAGCAAATTTTATATCGGCAACCTATCGGAACCTTCATCCTTTATCTAAATTTGAGACCAACAATAGGAGTAATACTGAGTCCGAAACTAAAATGTAGTTTATTTGGATTCAAATAATTAAATATAAAAATAAAAAAAGTTGGGCACTATAATATATATGGCGCGGTATTTATTTTAACGGCCAAATACCACGCTATACTTAACTAGTGGGTCCACCAATAATTCTTTTGGGTTTAACTGACATACCAATAATTCAACTGAGTATAACGCGCATATTTAAGGCGATATACCTCAAATACCGCGCCATACTTAAGTAGTGGGCCCACTGAATTTTTGCCGATGTTGCAGGTGAAAACATAGTCAATTATTTTTATGATTATAACATACATAGTAAAAATATACCTTAAATTTTACGTCCACATTGTATATTAGGTTTGGGCCTGGGAGCGGTTCCTGCAGTTGCAGCCACCTCTACCAACCATCGCTCCGGATGCACCACCTCCACCGTTTCTCCCTTTAGCTAGGAGGTGGGTTGATAGGCGAGGCTCGACATAATCTCCCCTGTTGTATGGATTTGTTAGATTTGCTAGAGGGCGCGTATGTACATGTATACTTAAATTTGCTTGGCCTGGCTTTATGTGTGTTGTGTATACTCACAGTTCCTGTTTTTACTTAATAGTTCATTTGGAAGCCATACATCGACGAGCTAATAACTTATTTGCCCGATTATTGCTCGACCAACCGACTTATGTGAAGCTCTTTCATCCCGTTGATGTGTCTCGATATGGTCGAGCATCATGTCACCAAGCGAGTCATTCGCCAGTTTGGTCGACCCCAATTTGTACCTACTCCGCCCGCTTGGCTTAGGACACATTATCAACGGGATGATCATTCCAAGGTTGACCAGACATACGTGGCCTGGCTAGAGGCGCAAATTGATATTTGGGACCGTCGGCATGACCTGATTCCGCCACCCCCTCCACCCGAGCGTATGGATGGCGAGCATGAGTGTATGGGTTGGTACCGCATTGTTACCCAACTTTTCGTCAGGAATCCCGTTCATCGCTTCGGTGGTCAGTACATTCCATATGCCGGGAGGCATGAGGCACTGGTATGTTATTTGTTATACTTACTTATAACGTTAACCAAGTGTTCCGTAATTAATATTTTCCATGTTTTTGTACGTGGAAGTACGCCATAAGTAAATTGATATAAACTCGGAAATGAGATTATTTTGAGATTATAAGTATTATGTTATTTCAAACAAGTGATAAGTTAATTCGCGAAGGTGAAAGGGTAAGCAAATCGAAGAAAAGGAGTTCCGTCGAAGTTTGACATTTTGGGGATAAAATACGGCCCAAGCTATAATACTATGTATTCATGGACAAGTGCCATAGAAGTTACCACATGACCATGATAGTAAGGTGTATGAAATATATTAAAAGTGAGTAGTATTTTAAGTAATTTGAGATAATTTAAGTATGTGAACAATTGGGTAATTACAATTTTTTTTGTGGGACATTAACTAAATAACTAAGTTAATTAAGTAATTAAGGTTTGGATAAGTCTAAAGAACCTAAGCGTGGCAGCCATGAAAGCCAACAAATTTTGACTCATTAGTCACAAAACAAAGTGGCATAATTTGGGCATTCCTTAGCCAAGTCACCACACAAGTGAGGCCCACCACCAAAGACATAAAGACCTCTCATAATTCACATTTCATCTCTACAAGAAAATAGACAAAATTAAGCAAGTATCCCACAAGACTTCTCAAATACGAAGTAAGATGTCACCATGATTTGGATGGAAACAAAAGTTACTTCAACAATTCATACGAAATTGTATCTTAACCACGTGAGATTGTGCAATTTTAAAGAAGTACGGTGCAATCTTTCTCAAGAATATCATATGGATTTTCTCCTACTTCGATCCGTCGTTACGTGGTTAGAGGGATTGCCAAGAGAATTGGCTCAGGTATGTTAAGGTTATCCCTTCTTTCTTTTGGCATGATCTATATGACACGAATTAAACGAGCAAATGCACAAATTACTTAAATGAATCTATTCATAGAAGTATTAGAGATGTCTATGTTCTTGAATTCCCATATGTCTTATTATTTTATCATATGTTCATGGGTCTCAAAAATACGTAAGTTGGTAAAGTTTATTTCATGATATTAATCAGAGGCATAATGGTCTTAAGACGTTCCGAGAGATTTTATTAACGTATTTCATATGCATTTCATGCATTTATACATGCACATTGACCCATGACCAGATAGCGTTATATACGCGTTATATAGGAAAGGTTATGGGATATGGGAAAGGTTATGGCGTTATATACGCACCACCATCTGGTCAGCTGGTATACGTTGATGATTTTGCACATAGTGGCCGAGATGAAATGATGGGATGCCCTCAGAGGCCTGATGATGTTATGAAACATGTACCTATGCACGACATGACATTCATACGCATATGCATGACACTATAATTATTTCATGATTTACAGAAATATCCAGACTTACAGGTTGAGTCATATACTCTATATTTATTCTATGTCTGTTGTGTACCTATTTATGTGCTTTACATACTCGGTACATTATCCGTACTGACGTCCCTTTTGCCTGGGGGTGCTGCGTTTCATGTTCGTAGGTTCCGATAGACAGGTCGAGAGTCCTCTAAGTAGGCGATCAGTTCGGAAGATGTCAGTGCACTCCATTTGCTCCGGAGTTGCTTGTTTGGTCAGGATGATTTGGATGTATATTGTATGGTATGGCTGGGCTCTGTCCCGAACTTTATGACAATTATGTATCCTTAGAGGCTTGTAGACAAATGTCATGTACGTAAAAGATTGTATGGCCTTGTCGACCTATGTTCATTGTACGAATGGTTATTTTGGTCTTAGAGGCCCATATGTCTTATGGTGCTACATGTAGTATTCTACCTATTTCACGACAGCCTCTCCGACTCAGTTATCTATTATAGTATGATACGAAAAGATACGTTATGTTAGTACTCAATTGAGTAAGGTACCGGGTGCCCGTAGCGGCCCATCGGTTTAGGTCGTATCAAAAGTGGTATCAGAGCAGTTCTGTCCTAGGGAGTCTACAAGCCGTGTCTAGTAGAGTCTTATTTATGGGTGTATCGTGCACCACACTTATAAGGATGAGGCTACAGGGCATTTAGGACTGTCATTCTTTCTTCTTACTCTAGATCGTGTGGTAGAGCTCGGTTCTAAGAAGTCAATTTCCTAAATTCTATGTTATTCATAATACGACGATGCCTACATCTAGAAAGAAGTTTGGTAAGGGATTGAATGTGGTTGTGGAAGAATCGAGTCAGAGGAACTCGCTTTTTGCATCATGCTTATGATGAATGTAAGATTTCCAGTAGAGCACGAGGATACTAAGACGTGTAATCTTCTTGATAAGGATCCCTAAATCAAGAATGTCTATCCATTTTTACGATAAAAAGGAAAAAGAGAATCGGAAAGTAGACATAAGTTTTAGCAAGTAACAAAAGCAATGTGAAAAGGGGTATGAGGTACCCAATTGATGAAAATTATCGATATTTTCAATTCAGGAAGAGGGATATAAGCCTTTTCAGTTACCTTCAACAGTAACAGAGGTATGTACAATTGGCTACATCGATCTTAGTTATGCCCTATCGGAGCTAATAGATATGGTTTCTAAGAGAAGACGAGATATCAGGATCCGACTGGGTTAGAGTGACCCAAAATGATGGATGGATTGTTTGCATTAGTTGACATTTCCGAAGGATATTGCAAATGTGCTAATAGATCTCTTTGTGAGACACCCAGATGGTGCACTCTAAAATAGTACAACTAGATATAAGTACTACAAAGATTGGCACTGGAAGCCTTGAAGGGATAAATATTACCTTAGTATAGCTCCCTAGTAGAGAAAGAATGTTAGGCAATTCGAAGAGCCAATGGATGGAGCAAGGGTAGCTAAAAGTAAAAGAATGTCTTGTTCAAGTTTTCAGAATAAAGTGATAGACATAGATATTAGCGGGAAATAATAAGAGAGTTAATGAAGCATTATGAGCAAGATATGACAGTATTACAAGTCTATAGTCAAGTGAAGAAAAAGACGAGAGGTGACAGGCCTTGAGACAACAAAAGAATATAGGCCATAAAGTCATATCCTCATTTCGAGAAATAAGCTCGTGACTCCAACGCGACTACCAGAAGGAAAAGTTAGACCCCAGAGTAATAGAAATCAGTATAGACTGGTGAATAAGGTAAACTAAACATGAATTAAGGACTGGGTGATTTGATAATGGTCGGCATCATGAGAATTTCATGTTGCGTTCCGGCGATAATAGAATGGACAACAGAAGAAGATTCATAAGAAATTCAGAGAAGGGTCATTCAGGAAGACGCTTCCCTAAAGCAAGCAATGTGAGCAAAGTTAAGCTTAAGGGATTGTATGTGCTAGTTATACTAAGTGTCACCTCGCTAGTAAGGAATTTTGTTATCCTTGGTACAGAAGGATTACCGAAAGGCGAGTAAGGGTCATCAATGATGTGAACAGACGCCAAAGATGAAAAGTTAAAACATCTACAGATAGATCATCATAGTGCTAAATCTTAGTACTCCCCTAAAGGGGGAAATATGGACTGATATGGTATTACGTAAGAATTAAGTGGTTCTAGTAATTATAGAATGGTAAAGGAATAATGCGATAAAAATGAGAAAGGGATGAGATTGCACTTAGTCAAGACCTATTGATATGCTATGATTCCAGAACATTATGCAAACACGAACTCAAGGAAAGGGAGTAAGGGTTCTTGCTCGAGATGTTATTAATAAATAAGGAGCCGTTGCGAAAGGTAAGTTAAGACAAAGGAAATAACCCAAGAAAGATTACGCGAAACATTGATATGAGAATGGGCCAACAAGTAGTTGGTATTTGATTCAGGAAGAGACTAGTTATGGCTAGATAGGAGGTTACAGACGAGTTAGCAGATCGTGCAAGATAAACATAGTAAATCCCAATATAATGAATTCAGCTTCAGAGTAATGTCATTGTAATACTTGAGAAATACTCAGATAGGAGTTGGGGTAATTAAAGGAACCGTATGAGTATTACGTGAATAAAAGAGAATGCCACTAGGAAGACAGTCAAAATATCAGTTCAAAAGCAACCCTACAAGCATAAGGGCGTGGAGGTAAGTAATTACGGATAATTATAGGCAAGGAAGGACATCTAAAGATCCGTAATAAGCTCACAACTTTACAAGAGTCAGAGGATCCTCCCTAAGTACTACAACGAAAGACTAGTTGAGGAAATAAGGAAGAAGGCTTCAACCAAAGTATAGTAACCTAAAGAGGAAATGGTTGTGTAACAATAGTCTAACTACAAAATTGTATGCACTCCAAAAGAAAGTTGCACCTACCATGGTTAATGAGCGGGGAGTAAAACCAAAAGTAATATTCGAGACCATATGAGTTGCACAAAAATTTTGGCATGCGTGAGAACTCAGATAAGCTAAGTATGCACGCAAAAGGGGGCAAAAAGACCTGGAAAAGCAATTGCTTACGTTTGAAGAAAGTTGAAATGCAACAAAAGGAATTATTCGATTAATGATCAGCCATAGAATACTTCGGTATAAGTTGAAAGAAGGAATAGGATCCAGGTCATAGACAAAGGATTGAATCATTAGAAGATTATATCATGGTTTTCCATAGCATCCATAAAGGCTAAAGTAATAACTAAATGCCATGAGCCACAAATTGGAAGATAGCTTAATCCTACATAAAGGCTAATCAGAAGGAAGAGGAAACTAAAAAGTTACATCAACTAAGTAAATTAGAAGTCTGCTTATTGGACCCAGAAAGTTACAGACATCACGATTGAAAACATTGTAGAATCACTCTTAATATCAGAGGTACAAGAGAGATAGTACAGTAGCCATATTCTATAACGGCTCTACGATAAAGCCAGTTAGAAGTGTCCCAACTTCATAAGAAGTTAGTATGAAGCTCTCACGAGATTGTGTAAAGAGGTGCAAACAAGTTGAAGGAAGGTTGCGAGTAGTATAAATAGATATGTATAGATCAGAAGCTAAAGTATGGAAAAGCGTCAAGGTTTTAGGAATACATGAGTAAGGATAAGAAAGGGCAAGTGAGAAGGTGACGAGAATGGATAAGTGTTCAGGATTAAGACCATGTAAACAAGAGAGCTGATGGTTTCTCCAAGTTGTAGAAAGCTCAGTATAGCCGAATGAACTCAAAAGAGTCTAAGACTAGTAGCATTTTGAAGAGATGAAATGCTGCCCTGATAATAGAATGAGGGTGTAATTGTGATAAATAAAGGGATTTTAAGAATTGTACAGGACTAAAATACCCACGTAAGTGAATCACATTGGGATGCTATGAAATACGGTTATGAAAGTATAATATCGTATCAGCCCAGGAGGATCAGAAAAATCACTTCAAATGTTCCACGACGCAACGTGAGCCCTAGTGATTATGTGAGAGGTTTCAAGTTATCAATATTATATTGTAGATCAATATTGAGGTAAATCAACAATGGATAGACACAAGTCATAAAGTATGAAGTGAGTTTAGGACGTCATTCTTAAGATGAACAAGTAATGAGGAAGTATTAAAAGACTTAGAGTTATACATATGGGATAAGTAACGAAAGTAACCTGGAGTTCGGCAGCAGACCTCAGTAACGATAAATCAAAGTAAGAGTTATGGTATAGTATGGCCTACCTAGATGCAGTGAAGTCATATGAAAGGATAAGCAGATCTATGAAATAAGATATATCAATATTTGTAAATTCAAAAAGAGTACTGAGCAAAGAACTTCAGTATACCTATAGATGCCCAGAGGGACATCTTGCCAAGCTATGTATATGTTTACAAAGTGAGGCCTAGGATTGGCCAAACGTTGGAGGAAAAAGGGGATAAAAGTCGCATAGGCGTACCTACAAGGTCAAAGTCGTACATGTTGCATGATAGGAGGTAACAATAGTTACGAGATTGGAAGGATTTCGACCATAAGTCATGGTATGAGAAAGAGGCTAAAAGGGGGGAATGCCCTGGCCTTTGGAACTATTCACAGAACAGTTGCATAGATGGCAAGGAGAGTACTAAATTATTCGGAAGGCATAAGTCATAAAAATGATAAGTGCATCAGTCAACATTCGAGGACGAATGTTCCAAAGGAGGAAATGATGTTACACACCATATTTTCGTACGTGGAAGTACGCCATAAGTAAATTGATATACGCTCGGAAATGAGATTATTTTGGGATTATAAGTATTATGTTATTTCAAACAAGTGATAAGTTAATTCACGAAGGTGAGAGGGTAAGCAACTCGAAGAAAAGGAGTTCCGTCGAAGTTTGGCAATTTGGGGATAAAATACGGTCCAAGCTATAATACCCCGTATTCATGGACTAGTGTCATACAAGATACCACATGACCATGATAGTAAGGTGTATGAAGTGTATTAAAAGTGAGTAGTATTTTAAGTAATTTGAGATAATTCTTAAGTATGTGAACAATTGGGTAATTATAAATCTTTTAGTGGGACATTAACTAAATAACTAAGCTAATTAAGTAACTAAGATTAGGATAAGTCTAAATAACCTAAACGTGGCAGCCATGAAAGCCAATAAATTGACTCATTAGTCACAGCGCAAATTGGCATAATTTGGCCATTCCTTAGCCAAGTCACCACACAAGTGGGGCCCACCACCAAAGACATAAAGATCTCTCATAATTTACATTTCATCTCTACAAGATAATAGACAAAATTCAGCAAGTATCCTACAAGACTTCTCAAATATAAAGTAAGATATCACATGATTTGGATGGCAACGAAAGTTACTTCAACAATTCATATGAAATTGTATCTTAGCCACGTGAGATTGTGCTCCAGAGTTGCTTGTTTGGTCAGTATGATTTAGATGTGTATTGTTTGGTATGGCGGGGCTCTGTCCCAAACTTTATGACAATTATGTATCCTTAGAGGCTTGTAGACAAATGTCATGTATGTAAAAGATTGTATGGCCTTGTCGGCCTATGTTTAGTGTACGAGTGTTTATTTTGGTCTTAGAGGTCCATATGTCTTATGTATAAGTTGGTACTACATGTAGTATTTTACCTATTTCATGACAACCTCTCCGGCTCAATTATTTATGATAGTATGATACAAAAAGATACATTATGTTGGTACTCGGTTGAGTAAGGTATCGGGTGCCCGTCGCGGCCCATCGGTTTGGGTCGTGACAAATTAATCATCAACATCTAAAGCGTTTTTATTTTTTTAAAGGCATCATCCTCGTCCGTAACGGAGGCCACTTTGTGCGTTTCTAACAAGCCTGAGAGGGATGATTATATTCAGGAGCCCACTGAGATCATGGTAAGACCATTTAAATTTTTTTAAGACCATTAGTAATATATATTTCATATACTAAAATATCTTATTATTCTGTAGGTTACTACTGGATCGACGTCCCCTTCTACCAAGCTTGCCAGTCTTACCAACGATCATGCTGCAGCGCACCCTCCGATAAAGGGATGACGTGATGAAGATGATCTTGATAGTGTAGCCGGGTGGGTTACGCCTCAAGCCAGCCAATGCTTTGAAGCATACAGGCCGTGGGACACATTGACATTTTAGATTATCTATACATATGACATTCAGTATATAATAGCAACATTATTTATGGTTTATATTATATGCGAATGTGCTTTTATTTCTCGGGTTATTTATTAGTTTAATACTATAACACAAAAATAAACATAGCAACTTAACATAATTTAAATTCGGTACAACTAATTAAAATACATAACACGAAAAACATAAAGATAAAATACTACACTCAACACATCCATGTGTTTGTTTAGTTATTATCGCCCATTATTCTTTGCTTCAACCACTTAAATTTCTCTTCCAGCCTATTTTTTTCTTCTTTCGCCTCTTTTAGTTTCTCCTGCACTGCCGCAAGTTGTTGTTGTAGTTTAAAGATCTGGAGTTCGTATTCACCTATCATATTCCAAACATACTGCGAACATGATTTCTAGTATTCCTGGTTATTGGGTTCATCATACCATTCTTCAAATCTACATTGATTTTCGTCCTACCAATGAAGATTATAACACAACACTATTAGTTAAAATTTTATATAAAAAATATTAACAAACATTTTTTCCAAAATAATAACTTACAAGTTGTTGACATATCTAGCGTCTGCGCCTCACATTACTATTTGACCAACATGGCTTCATAATCTCACGTTTTCCACAATAACACCTTGGTACGTCATTGCGTCCAGACATTTCTTAATGCAAGAAAAATAAAAAATTTATAGAAACTTTTTCTATTTGTTTTGGTTAAGCGCAAATAATAACTAAAATGCGCTAGACTTTTATAGGCAAGATAAAACATATAACGCATATTGGTGGCGTGCTATGTTACGTGTGATAATGATTCTTTAGAGTATAATACAACTTTTCCAGAACGACAACTTTTTTCGCTCGACAAGATAATACACATAACACATATTGATGATGCGCTATGCTTCACGTGATAATGATTCTTTAGGGTACAAGATAACTTTTCCAGAACGACAACTTTTTCAGCTCGACAAGATAATACACATAAACACATATTGGCGTCGCGCTATGCTTCGCGTGATAATGATTCTTTAGGGTACAAGACAAATTTTCCAGAACGACAACTTTTCCAGCTCGACAAGAAAATACACATAACGCATATTGGTGTCGCACTATGTTTTGCGTGATACTGATTCTTTAGGGTACAAGACAACTTTTCCAGAACGATAACTTTTTCAGATCGACAACACAATACAAATAACACATATTGGTGGCGCGCTATATTGTGCGTGATAATAATTCTTTGGGGTATAAGACAACTTCTTAATATGCACCAAGACATATGTATTCAAAGACAATTTGAAGAAACATTACAACATCCATTAAAAAATGCCACTAACATTTAATAAGTGGTTCAAAAAGAGGCAGAAGAGTGAAGGTAGTTCAACAGATCCCCATGGAACACGTCTTAACACTATCGATCCCTACCTTGAAACTAATATGCTAGGTTGCTATACTGACTTGGTTGATGATAAGTAGTATGGTGTTCTGCGTCCCTTGGGAAATAAACCTACTAATATACACACTGATCCCAAAGTTGCAGGGCACATTATTGAGTGCGAAGTGCATTCTACAAAGCCTGAAGGTATGCGAATTTGGGGCGAAAAACTACAGTGGGTTCCCCTTTATTCAAAATGATGTGATTATGAAGTACTATGTCGCTGGCATGGGCTTGTTATTCAACAAGCACTGTCTGAAACCTTCCTAACAAACACACACAAAGATGAACCAGAAGTGATTCGACATTTCATGAAAGAGATTTTAGAGATGGAAAAGGCACTAGTTGTTCATTATGCAATGGAAGATATCAACTTCCTGGGAGAAACTGAGGATCTGTATTGGGATTTATTAGAAAATGAAAATTTGCATAGAGACGATGGTTATCCTGTTTTCCCAACAGTTGTCGAGTGGGAGGGACTACCTAAGTTTCTACCACAGATGTTGGACGTTGGAGTCCCCATATTGTTGTAGAAATTAAGCAAGTGGTCTTACTGATGATAACGATTAAAATACGAGAAATGTGTGTCAATTGGGGCCTAGATTATGATGCCCTCGGTCCCAAAGAGTGCGTACACGATGTTGACGAAGAAGATGAAGACAATGATAATGAAATAGTGTCAGACAACGACGATAATGGTGAATGACAATTTTTTTTCTTGGGGTGTATGTTAAATTGTTGTACTGAAGTATTTGTCACGACCCAAATTCCCAACCTTAGGGATCGTGATGACGCCTAACACCACACTTGCTAGGCAAGCCAATGTTAGAGTTCGCTCAACTATTTCCGTTAATTAATCATTTAAACAGGATAGAATAATTTTAAATTAAACTTGATCTAATGGCTTTCAATAAATAATTTCAAATATAAAATAATAAACAATCAATTAAATCGAGCCACGAATTGATTATATAAATAAACCTAGAACTAACCCCCAGTCTGGTGTCACAATTCACGAACTACTAAAGAATACTAAAGATAATGGGCTGAAAGAAATAATATAACTGTTTTGGAAAATATAAAAACAGTCTCTACGAACTAAGAGAAGACTCTCGGATCTGCGAACGCCGGCAGATATACCTCGTGTCTTCGAACAGTAAATAGTTGCTCTAAATATCCCTACTGCTGGCCGGTACCTGGATCTGCACAAAAGAGCGCAAAGTGTAGTATCAGTACAACCGACTCTATGTACTGAGTAAGTGCCGAGCCTAACCTCGACGAAGTAGTGACGAGGCTACGGCGGGGCTTTAGCAATATAACCTGTGAAAATAATATATAAATCAAGAAGGAAATCTAAACAAATAATTAAGTACTGCAATAACAATAAAATAACTCAGTCGCCTTTTCCAGGCCTCATCTATAACCAATTCTCAAATAATTTCCAAGTTTTCAAACTTTAACTTTAAATAAAAGTAGCACCGAAAATATGAAGAATAGTAAAATAAACATTTAAGCCTTTCAAATCTTTATTTTCTTTGAAATTCGGTAAAAATATAAATGTCCTCCCTTATTTCTCCTAGTTGCAGCGTGCAACCCGCTCCCACCTGTCCACCCTTATTGCTCCTCCCTAAATATATCACCCTTATTACTCCTGTTGCGGCGTGCAACCCGATCCCACTTGTCCACCCTTATCACTCCTTGTTGCGGTATATAACCCGCTCCCACCAGACATCTCATATCAATTTATTCATACATTTCACAATTCAGGCCAAGCTTTTCACAATATTTTTGTTTCAAAAATTGCAAACAGAAAACAGTATAGCTCGTAAGCTTTAACCAATATCATTCCACAATAAAACCTGCCAGATATATGTAACCCCCGTAACACTGTTAACCCAACTCAGTCTTTATGTACCATGATAAAATCAAGAGAACAACTAACACTTTTAACACACTTACAACAACAACTGTAAATAATCAGATGAAACCAAATAACCACGTGAACCTCAACAATCACGAAACAATTAAACTGCATTTCTCACAATTTTCTCAATATTATCAAAAATGAAACCAACACGAATATATAAATACATTTCCAAGAATAGTGCCAAACTGCTCAACTTTTCTGTACCACAAGGGAAACAAATACGCAACCAATACTCTTCCAAAATAACCAAATAATATTTAGCAGTAAGGTAATAAGGCCTAGTAGTCATAAAAATAATAATGAACATAGAACAATTAACAGGAATCAATTAAATTGGAAAATGGGAAGGGATCATGTTTAACAGACCATTTGGTGGGTGCATAGATACTCGTCGTCTCACCTATACACCACACATATGCAATTCCCATAGCAAATAAGTGAGAATTTCTATTCCCTCAAGTCAAGGTTAAACCAAGTACTTACCTCAGTTTCGCAGGCCACTCACTGCTCAATTATAACTTTTCCTTTAGAATCTTTCTCTAACTTGCTCGAATCTAATCATAATTAACTTAATATTATTAATTAAAGCTAAGGAATTGACTTTATTGAAAATTATAATTTTTCCTAAGTTTTCTAAAAAAAGGTGAAACCCGATCCTGGGCCCGCTTGGCCTAAACTCGGGGTTCGAACCAAATTACGTTTACCCATTCACCCACGAACCCAAATATACAATTAGTTTCGAAATCTGACCTCAATTCGAGGTAAAGATTTGATTTTCATAAAATTCCCTAATTCTACCCAAACCCTCAATTTTTACCATGAAAATTCTTAGTTTTTGATTTAAAAGTGATGAAAAACAATGAGTAATTGAAAGAGTAAAGTTTATAATTGATTACCTGTAACTTGGGGATGATATTTGATGAAGAAATTCGTTCCTAGAGCTGTGGGGTTCGAAAATTTGAAGAAGAAGAAGTCTGCCCGTTTTATATATATTTTTCTGCCAGCTATTTTGCCTCGTTTCTCGTGCCAAATGATCCTGAAACTCGACTTTTATGTCTCAAATAGATTTCTTGTGAAATTCTAGTCCATTTAGGCTTTTGAATCACTCAATTTGACCTTATAATGAAGGAGATATGTAGGTTTTAATATTTGCAAATAGTGCAGATTTTAAATACGCCGTCAGTGACAATTTCGTAATTAACCTGAAAAATTTGGCAACCTTAGTGAAATGACCACAAAATCCTCATACGATGTCCAAATTCGATGATTCTTTTTGCTACGGGTCCGTAATTACGATACGGATCTAATACTTCATTCAAAACAGAAATAGCAGCTCATTTGTTCAATATGATAATATTTATGCTTGAAAAAACGACGTCGAAGCATAAGAAAGAACGAGCGCAACACAATCCAAACCTATTTGAAACTCACCCGAGCCCTCGGGGCTCTAAACCAAACATGCACGCAAGTCTAAAAATATCACACGGACTTGCTCGTGCGATCAAATCATGAAAATAACATGTAAAACTATGAATTAAACCTCAAAACTCATTATTTTTCTCAAGAACACTTACAGTTCACTATTTATCAACCGGACGTCAGAATCACGTCAAATAAATTTCAATTCTCACCAAATTTCGCAGACAAGGCTTAAATATCATAACAAACCTGTATCGAGCTCCGGAACCAAAATACGGGCCCGATACCAACGATTTCAAACGTTAATTTATTTCTTTATTTCATTAATAATTCAGCAAAATAATTTCTTTCAAAAATTGATTTCTAAGGCTTGGGACCCCGAAATTCAGTTCCGGGCATACACCCAAGCCCCATATTTTATTGTGGACCTCCTGGGATCGTCGAAACACAGATCCGAGTCCGTTTACTCAAAATATTGACTCAAGTCAACTAAAACCAAATTTTTTAATTCTAAAAATTATCAATAAGACTTAACACCAGCGGAAACATAATTTTATTTTATACATTCTGCAAGATGAACATGTACATACACTTATTACGACAAATTACTGAAACAAAACACTACGTGTATCCATGATAATTGGGCACATAACTTCCACTAGGAGCTGAATTACCACCGCAACCCAAACCAGTTGAAGGATATTTATGACAGTCATGTCCTGTTTGTGAACATATGCCATATTTGCGGGCATAAATGGTATCACCAACATCCATTTGGTTTTGTATAGAGTTCTTTTTTGCACTTGTTGTTGACGCAAATACTCCTTGTTACACACCATTTTAAATGATTCTGGTGGCTGATTATGCTCAACACCACTGGCTGCAATTGCCCACTATAGGTGTTTAAGTATGTAGCAACACTATATTCTTTATCAACGTACCTCGTTGCCGCGAAACCTGTATGTTGAAAGCACTTCATGGCATGTGAGTACGACATGTGATAGATGGACCATTTTCCACAGAAGCATAACCTTCTGGATTCATTGACGGTGTATGTATTATTCCCCCGGTTATGAAGAAAAACTTCAAAAGTATTTCGCTCGTTGCAATACTGCAAAAATGAATGCCAATGTGCTCGCTTCCTATATTTCTCAAATCTTTTCATAGGTATTGGCATAAATTCAACACCCACTTCCATCAATAACGATGTACCTCTAGCCCTTTCAACAAACTTCTCCGCCATCTGCTTGAATAACATCCGCACAACGGCAGTGATAGGCAATCCACGTGCAAACTTCAATAACCCGTTGAAAGACGCTGACACATTTGTTGTCAGAATTCCCGATCTTCTACCACCATCCGTATGCAAAGTCCACTTGTCAAGCTCATGTCTCATCAACCAACGATAGGCTCCTTGGTCTTCCTGCCTGATTAATTCTATTCGCCTCCTGAATTTACACTCTTGGTGATCTGTTGTAGCCATCCTCATTAAATCATGCAAATACTTGTAAGAATATGCCTTCTAGAAATTGGCCTTTAGGTGCCTCACACAATAACGGTGGTAGCCATATGGTTCCTGCCATGCACACAAATTTTGTACAGAACTTAAAATACCATCATGCCGATCAGATATTAGAAAAATACCTGAACGTTGTCTGACAACGTGCTCCTTCAAGTGGTTAAAAAATAGTGTCCACGTCCCTTAGATTTCATTGGCACAAATAGAAAAAGCTAGGGGAAATATACTTCCATTAGCATCTACCGCAATGGTGATCAATAACTTAATATCATACTTTCCATAGACATGAGTGTCGTCTATGGATATTACCGTTCGACAATGCACAAAACCATCAATTGATGGTTTAAATACCCATAACACATATCTGAATATATTTTATGGTATTCCCAGATTCCGCTCAAGCTTCCATTCAACAATAGTCCCAGGGTTAAAGTGTTGCAATGCGGCCATGTACCTGGGTAGAGATGCAAAGGAATTATCTCAGTTACCATAAACAATTTCAAACGCATGTTTGCGCCCGAGAAATGCCTTTTTTGTAATGGAACACTCATATTCCTAGTGGACATGTGTTATACACTATTTGATCTCGTACCTTATGGACGCTTCGATGTGTGGAATCAAGACAAGAGAAATCAAGTCAACATTCAAGTTAAAATGATTCCCACTGAATGTGTCCATTTCACAATTGTGGGTGCCAATGTATTTATCCACAACCCACATATTTTTTTTCACCTTCCTTGCATGCAACATCTGATTACAACCCGTAAACCATCTACAAAAAATAACCTTGTATACATCCGGGGATGACTCATGAACCACGATCTCAAGACTTTCTTTTATGTTGTACATTCGCACCGCGCTGCTTAGGCGCGCTTTATAAGGAAAAAGCATGCCCGTTGACATCACTGTTACTCTAGATTCTTCCCATATTGTTGTCCGAATTTCATCAAGATCTCTTGTGAGGGCATGCACATCCGGCATACATGGAAAATGATCAAGGTAGGGAATCTCCCTTGAAGGAGACGACACATGGGACTCATACACTCTTGGTCAAATGGGAGGTGGAGCATGCTCCCTCGTCAAATCAGGTTCAACATTCTCTTCCTCCTCCTCATCACCCTCATAAGGGAAGGGTGTGTCATCTCCAGACTCATCAGCATTGTTGTCATAATCACTATTCTCTTCCTGACTCGGCGCATCTGTCAGATCCCTATTAAATATGTTGTCTTCGGGCAATTGAGTAAGGGAAGGACCTTCAAGTTGCTCGTTTTTACTGCACAACCAATAAAATAATGAGTTACTCAAATTGATCCAAACTTTACATATAGATTTATCACTTCACTTACAAATCATAATGTATTGATATCCCATGATGGACATTATCCTGTTGATGATGTCTCCCGGATGGACCATCATGATCCAACACACCAAAACTAGTCATATTCCAACTGGGCGTTGGTTCATAACTTGTAAAATTCATATTTGGCTGGTACACTCTATGGAATATAAGAGTGTTAATACAAATTCAATACATAAAAATAAACATCGTAACACAATGAAAAATTAAAGTTTACCACTCGGCTTGTGAATTATGTAAACTAGGTGAGAAATTATTTCCTCGCTCCTTATTCGCCTGTGGAGATAAGTTAGATCAGGTCAAACTCTTTCACCCGGAACTTGTTCGGCTAAAGTTGCTCCAAAATAATCACCCGATGATCGAGGATATCCCTACTTTGTGCAACCTAATTATTGCGAACGTCTTCAGCCTTGACGTACATTTCCAATATTTTTATCACAAGAAATTCCCGATATCCGAAGTCCTCAAAAAATCTCTTAGAGTTTCATCATCTTCGATGTTAAACTCAGCATAACAACCAACCCCTTGCGGAGTGACAAAATACATATATTTTTCGATTACTTTAATATTCACCGAACGTTTGCTTATGCTCATTTTCATACATAACAACGATACCAATGTATCGTACTCCAATTTAAGTGGCAAATTAACATGACAATGTGGAGATAAACTATAACTTACTGAGTTATTCGTCACCACAACCTCAACCCCCACCCCCCTAAGATAATGAAACCCTAATTCTTCGCTCTTCAGACATTATGACAAAATGCAAAATAACTTAAAGAAAAAATATTTCAGAAGACTTGAAGGATCTAAATGGAAGTTTACATAATCCTAAACCACCTTAAATAAGGAAAAAACCAGTCCGGGGAGTACAATTATTTGAGGTATAGTGCCGTAAATATGCGCGCTATACCCAGTTAAATTATTGGTATGTCAGTTAAGCCCAAAAGAATTATTGGTAGGCCCACTACTTAAGTATAGCGTGGCATTTCACCATGCTATAATTTAACGGACAAACAACCATTAAGGTATAGTGCGGTGAAATACCGCGCTATATATATTATGGTGCCCACTTTTTTTTACACACATTTTGGTTCTTTGAGTCCAAATAAATCACATTTTGGTTCCGAACTCGAGTAACATTGAGGATATTATCTCTCACCTCACCAATACCATAGTATCTCTGGTTTATTTGAAACTATGATAGAGTAGCCATGTCTTTTTTTTTTCTCTTTCTATTTGTTTGTTTATTTAATCATCAACGGATATTGTTATTTAATTGTGAATGAGATGTTAGATGGGTTGGTTTGTGAATTTTTTATATCACCAAATCAGCACAATAGGTCCTCTTTTCATATAACTACTATTGCATGATAGATTCTGGAACAAAAATATGGTTCTTTTGGATTCAAAGAACTAAAATGTGTGAAAAAAATATAGTGACCTCATTGGAGGAGAGGTTTGTTGAAAGGTCTAGAAGTGCATCGTCATTGAAGGAAAGAGGTGTTGAATTTATGCCACTATCAATGAAAAGATTTGAGAAATACAAGCGGCGAGCACATTGGCATTCATATTTACAGTATTGCAACAAGCGAAATATTTTTGAAGTTCGCACCGCTATCCATCAAAATCGGAGGAATAATACACACACCGTAAATGAAGCCAAAAGGTTATGCTCTTGTGGGAAATGATCCATCTACTACACATCGTGCTCACATGTCATCAAGTGCTTTCAACATACAGGTTAGGGGCAACCAACTACGTCGATAAAGAATATTGTGTTGTTGCATACTTAAACACCTATAGTGGGCAGTTGCAGCCAGTGGGTGCTGAGCATTATTGGCCTCCGGAACCATTTAAAATGATATGTAACAAGGACTATGTACGTCAACGACAAGTGCAAAAAGGAACGCGTATAAGAAACCAAATGTATATTGGTGATATCGTTTATGCGCGCAAATGTGGCATATGCTCGCAAACAGGATACGACCGTCGTAAATGTCCTCACCTGGTTTGAGTGGCAGTGGTAATTCAGATACTGGTGGAAGTTCATCTAATGTGCCCAACTATCAAGGATACACGTAGTATTTTGTTTCTATAATGTGGTTGTAATACGTGTATGTACTTGTTTATCTTGCAGAATGTATGAAATACAATTATCTTTCCATTGTTGTTAAATCTTATTGATATTTATCATCACTACTTCAGTACAAAAATCTAACATAAACCCATTAAAAAAAAATTGTATTGTCGACCTGAAAAAGCTGCTTGCCTGCAAAAGCTATCTTCTGGAAAAGATGTATTGTACCCGAAAGAATATTTAACACACGAAGCATAGCGCGGTGAAATACTACATTATGTAGGTTGTCTTGTCGACCTGAAAAGGTGCTCGCCTACAAAACATAACTATTGGAAAAGTTGTATTGTACTCGAAAGAATCATTAACACGCGAAGCATAGCGTGACGAAATACTACGTTATGCGTGTTGTCTTGTCGACCTAAAAAGTTGCTCGCCTGCAAAAGCTATCTTCTGGAAAAGTTGTTTTGTACCCGAAAGAATCTTTAACACGCGAAGCATAGCGTGGTGAAATACTACGTTATGTATGTTGTCTTGCCTATAAATAACTAGTGCATTTTAGTTATTATCTGCGCTTAACCAAAACAAATAGCAAAACTTTCCATAAGTTTTTTATTTTTCTTGCATTAACAAATGTCTGGACGCAATGACCAACCAAGGTGTTGTTGTGGCAAACGTGCGATTTTGAAGGCATGTTGGTCAGATGGTAATCTTGGCGCAGATACTGGATATGCAAACAATTGTTTGGACGCAATGACAAAAATCAATGTATGTTTGAGGAATAGTATGATGAACCCATTAACCAGGAATACTACAAATCATGTTTGTAGTATGTTTGGAATATGAACGGTGAATACCAATGCCAGATCTCTGAAATGAAACGAGAAATTACGGCACTGCAGGAAAAATTAAAAGAGGCGGAAGAAGAAACAATAGGTTGGAAGAGAAATTTAAGTGGTTGAAGAAGAGAATAATAGGCGGTAGTGACTAAACAAACACATGTATGTGTTGAGTGTAGTATTTTATCTTTATGTTTTCCGTGTCATGTATTTTCATTAGTTGTACTGAATTTAAATTATGTTAAGTTGCTACGTTTGTGATTGTGTTGTAGTATTAAAATAATGAAAAACCGAAGAAATAAAACCATAATGCGCATATAATGTAAACAATAAAAATTGTTGCTATTATTTATTGAATGTCATATGTACATAAAATACAAAAAAATTAATGTGTGCCACATCTTGTATGCTTTAAAGCAGTCGTTGGCCTGAGGCGCATCCCATCCCGCCTGGCCACACTATCAAGATCATCCTCATCACGTCGCCTCTTTACCGGAGAATGCGTTGCAACATGATCGTCAATAGGGCTGGCAGGCTCGGTAGAAGGGACCGTCGGTCCAGCAGTAACCTACAGAATAATAAGATATTTTAGTATACGAAATATATATTAGTAATGTACGTGTTAAGTCACAAAAATTTAAATTGTCTTACCATGATCTCGTCGGGCTCCTGAATATAATCATTCGTCGCAGCTAGGTTAGTATCGCACAAAGTGGCCTCCGCAACGGGCGAGGATGAAGCCTTAAAAAACATAAAGATATTTATGGCTAATCAATGAGATAAAAAGAAATATAAATGATAGTAATACAAACAAACCGGCGCCTGTGAAAGATCCTCAGCATCCATTGACAATGAGCCATAACTCAGTCGACGCCCACTTTTCACATCTCGTGTCGGACGATCATCAGAAATGGTCGATGGGTCTAGAGGATCAGAAAAATACTGATCCCAATCCTCTCGCATAATGGCCGTGCCCGCGATCAACAATAGAGCTGACGGGGTCACTTGCGAAGTCCTTGGAGTAAGCTGAAGGCTGAATGACGACACATCACTATGAGCATGGTCTGGCTCATGGAGGTCACCCAGCTGATCAACTCCAACATCCTCAACAGGTGCCTCAACACCCTCTTGCTGGGGAAAACCTCCTCACCGACCCCTACTACCTCGTGGGACATCCCTACCTCATGGGGTACGCCTGCCACGTTGACCAAGTTTCGGCTCCACTGCTAGCCTATGATGATACTGCTCTGGCACCACATAAGAAGCCTCGTATCCTAAACGCTCATCATCTCGAGCTCGCCTCAATGTCTGGGAAGCCAAATCGGTAACCTACGGGCCATACTCATGCAAAGCGGCTGCTCCCTCGCTGGTATAATGCTGCATCTGCAGTCCCAACTGGTGGAATAGATGTAGGCTAATAGCCTGCATAACATGTAAAATATAATTACGGAACGCTAGGTTAACGTTATAAGTAAGTATACCAAATATTATATTAGTGCCTCGTGCCTCACGACGTATGGAATGTACCGACAGCTAGCACAATAAACGGGATTCCCGAGGAAAAGTCGGGTAATGCTGCAGTACCAGGCCATATGCTCATGCTCACCATCCGACCGCTCAGGTGTAGGGGGCGAAATCAGGTCATGTTGCTGGTCCCAAGTATCGATTTGCGCCTCTAGCCATACCATATATGTCTAGTCGACCCTAGAATGATCATCCCACTGGTAATGTGTCATATGCCAATCGGGCGGTGGCGGTACAAGGTGCGGGCGGCCAAACTGACGATGTACTCTCTTGGTGGCATGATGCTCGACAATATCAAGGCACATCAACGGGACGGAAGAGCTCCACATAATTCGGCCGGTCGAGCAATAATCGGGCAAACCAATTATTAGCTCGTCGTTGTATGACCTCCAAATGAACTATTAAGTAACAACAGAGAACGTGAGTATACGCAACACATATGAAGCCAGGCCAAGTAAACTTAGGTATACATTTACCTGTGCGCCCTCCAGCAAATCCAATAAATCCCTGCAATAGGGGAGATTATTTCGAGCCTCGTACTCCCGTACATATCCTCTCCTATCAACCCACCTCCTAGCTAGAGGGAGAAACGGAGGTGGTGCACCCGGAGCTAAGGGTGGTATAGGTGGCTATAACTGCAGGAACCGCTCCTAGGCCCAAATCTAATATACAAAGTGGACGTAAAATTTAAGGTATATTTTTATTGGGTATGTTATAATGAATGGAGTATTAGACTATGTTTTCACCTGTAGAAGCGGCAAAAATCCAGCAACGTATCACTGGGTGCCCATGCTCGCCCGACACATCTGCCTGTACAAGTAACCGAGAATAGCAGCACCCCAGCTGTAATGATGTAAATCATCTAGCCGCTCAAGATGATGAAGAAACCTCAAGCTGAATAAGTTCCTTGAAGTGTTCGGGAATAAAACCCCTCCAAACATAAGCGGAAGCAGCAACCTCGTGTACCGGTGAATATGAAGCTCCGATGTATCATCTGTGATGTCAGCGTGCATCGCCTTCAAATGCTGCCGGACGGGCGTCAACTGAAGACGACTGGCCCCAATCAATGCAGTCTCATCTGGTGGCTGGAAACCAGTGAGCTACTGCAGCATCTCCAGGTACTGCAAACCTGTATACTCTCTTATGGCATTCGGCAAATCAACAGGGTGTCCATCAACGGGCAGCCCGTACAGGATCTCCACGTCCTAAAGTGTGATAGTGGCCTCGCCAATGTGCAAATGGAATGTGTGAGTCTCTGGTCGCCACTGCTCTATCAGGGCCCTGATCAACGACCAATCTAGCTGCAGCCGGTCGATCTCCACAATCCTATAAAAACCTGTATCTTGGAGGCGTCTGACTATATGGGGATAGAGAGGGTGGGCCGTAAGAAAGTCCCACATATCGTCTACTCTCCTGGCGTATAACGTCTGGGCCAATAACTGTCCCTCCTATATGTAGGACTACCTATGATTGCCCTGTAGAAATAGTAGCTCTAGCGTGGCAGGTCGGGGATGTAAAGACGGAACCTCCATGTCGGCTACTGTAAATTGAACAATATTAATTATATTATTTTACTTTAATATGTTAGTTTTATTATTTTACATGTTAGCTTTATGATTTTATATGTTTATTTGTTACTCACCTATTTTTGACTATAATAAAATTTAATAATTAATTTTTATAATTATACAAGATTTAAATGGGTTCCAGGCTCGATATTTGAGGCCTAGTAGCACCAAGGTATCCTGAATTCTTGTGTTTATGATGAGAATTTTTTTTCGATTTATCACTCAACAAGTCTGTTATTTTAAATATTAGTTTATTATTTATATGTTAGTTTTATTAATTTAAATGTTAGTTTTATTAATTTGTATTAGTTTTATTATTTCATATTTTAGTTTTATTATTATATATTTTTGTTTATGACTCACTTATTTTTATTATAATATACTTAAATAATTAATTTTTGTAACTATACATGATTTAATTATTAAATATTCATATAACAATACTTAGTCCGGGAAATATTGTTGTTTTCTCATGTTATTTTCTTACGATCGTTGACTAAAATTGAATAGAGTTTGTGTTTGAACTATCATCTCTTTTGATGTATTTTTGGGTATAAGATATACTTAAATGATTAATTTCGATAACTACAAGGATACTATGCTAAAGGGTATTATATTTTACTACGCTAAAAGGGCACTACATTACAAATACAAATATTTACGTTAGGCCACAAGATACCACTAGAGGGAACTAAAGTAATAATTTCTCTATTTTACTAGTCTTCAAGCAAATAAATAATTTAAACCGGATAAAAATAATTAATAAATTAATCACAAAACATTCACAAAAATACATATACCACAGTAAAAAGTAACTAATTAATATTTTTTTTAACAACTAATAATAATTTCTCTATTTTTACTAATTTTTTAGCACAATAATACTATAGTCCGGATAAAAACAACAAATTAGTTAAATAGCAAAACAATCACAAACAACATAGAACGCATTAAAAAAAACTAAGTTTTTAGAAAATTGAAGATTTGGTGATTTGGAGCCGAAACAAGCAACTCACTCCGAAATAACGCCTTAGCTAGGACGTGAGACCGAGAATCTACACTTTTTGTGGGATCGGTCGGCTCCACTCGAGATTTTTTTGATTAAAAATGGGGAGGGGGAGGGGGACCGTTGTTTGTCTTCTTTAATTGGAGGGGGGGGGGGACGACACTAGTTTGGTGGGGAAGGGGACTGGACGGCCTTTTATGTGGGTATAGCGCTCTTTTGACGTTCAAATATAACGCCCTTTAAAAGGGCGTTATATGTATTTTGGTCACTATATTTTTTTCCCCACACATTTTGGTTCTTTGAATCCAAAAGAATCACACTTTGGTTTCGGACTCTGTCACGACCCAAATCCAATAATAGTCGTGATGGCGCCAGACTCCGCTGTCGGACAAGCCAACACATAGGAGTTAACTAAATCTTTATTTTATTACTCTTGAACTCATTCCTTTTCACTACATTAAATGATAATTAACGAACTTCCATTAAGTAAACAATAATATATTTAACAAATTTAAATAATGAATAAATCTCCTAGTCATCCCAGAACCCGGTGTCACAAGTGCATGAGCAAATTCCAGGAAGTAAATAAAATACAAAAAACGTCCGGAATACAAATGGACATTAGGGAAAATACAACATAATACTCTGAAGGAGACTCTGCTGGTTGCGGTCGTCTCGGGAGGTGCAACTCACCTAAGTCTCCATATCAACCATGCCGCTGCGCCGAGATAGGCCGTTGGACATACATGTGCCTGTGCAACAAAATGTACAAGAAGTGTAGTATGAGTATGAAAACAATGTGTACCCAGTAAGGATCCCGCCTAACCTCGAAGAGGTAGTGACGAGATGTCGACTTTGACTCTTACCAGAGGTCAAATTAATATAATTAAGTGTGATGTCAAACATGGATGTTATTATCAAATAACAAATAACAACATGAAAGGACAACTTCTTCCATAAATTATAAATTCCAGTTTCCGTCATTTCACACATGGTATCCAGAAAATATCATGCGCAGTAAATGCCGAGGGTCGAACGACTCGAACCAACAATAACAAAATGTGCACTGCCGAAGGGTCGAACGGCTCGAACCATAAATGCATTTATTACCCCGCTCACGAATCGTACATGCGACGCGGTCAAATATAAATAATAGAGTTACCCTGCTCACAAATTATACATGCGACGCAGGTACTCATATAAATAATAGAGTTACCCTGCTCGCAAATTATACATGCAACACAGGTACTCATAGATACAAACATTCAAACAGTAAATTCAGACTTTATCAGGAAAATAATTATCCAAGGAAGTGATAAATTCTCTTTTAATGGTCAAGAAGATAGTATTTAAGTCTTTTATAGAAATTCATTAGCCAAGTTAGATAAGGCTTAAACATTTTTAAACTTATCAGTAAAGTTACAAGTACGGCAAATAAAACATGCTTTTGGGTCCTAGACTACCCGGACATAAGCATAATAGTAACTACGCACGGACTCTCGTCACCTCATGCGCACGTAGCCCCCACAAATAGTAGCACATGATTGATTTGGGGACAATTCCCCCTTACAAGGTTAGAAAGCAGACTTAGCTCGCTCCGAAGTTCCATAACCGGCTTCCAAGCCCTTCCGATGACTCAAATTGATGCACAACGCCCCAAAATTAGCCAATAATTACGCAAATCCATTAATATATGCTCAAATATCCATTAGAATCCAATTTATAAGAATTCCTAACCCCCATCGAAAAGTCGATAAAAATCACCCTCGGGCCCGCGTGCCCGTATTTCAAAAATTTTCGAAGATAGACATTACCCATAACCTCACGAACTCAAATATATAATTTATTCCAAATCCCATGTCCTATTTCATGGTCAAAATCCAAAAATACTAATTTCTAGGTTTCTACCAAAACTCCAAGTTTTCACAAATTTTCATGAATTTCCATGTTAATATATATATATATATATATATATATAATCTAAGTATTTAACTTGAGATAGGTGGGAATCACTTACCTTGACATAGATGATGAAGATGGAGCTCCAAAATCGCCCCTAGGTCGTCTCCCATGGAGGAAATGAGATGAAATGAGCCTAACCCATTTTTTCAAACTTATACACTGCCAGTCAAGTCTTCTTCGCGTTCGTGGGCCTACCCTCGCGTTCGCGAAGAACAAAAAATCTCGAAAAGCAATTCCAAACTCTTCTCAGACAGCCTTTAGTAGGATGGTCATAACTTTTTACAAAAAACTCCAAATGACAAATGGTTTAATGTTATGAAAACTAGACTCCAAAATCTACAGCTTTCATGTTTTGGTAATTACCAAATTCCTTATAGATTTCGAGATATAAGCTTCCAAGGTCAGACATGTGCAACACAAATTTCTTCTTCTTCTTCCCGGACACTCTGTAGTCCTAGCCATAACTATTTGTACACAAATCCAAATGCTAAATGGTTCATTTTCCTTGAAACTAGATACATTACAACATCTCAAAATTCCTTATAGATTGTGAGATATGAGCCTCCGAAGTCAGACCTGCACAACAAAGATTTTTCTTCTTCGCGAACACGAGGCACCCTTCGCGAACGCAAAGTACAAAGTCCCTAAAGCCAAATCCTTCTTCGCGAACGTGAGGGGATCCCCGCGAAAGCAAAGAAAAACACCAGACACCAGCATCATCCATTTCAAAACAGCCCAAAATAATCCGAAACCACCCTGAAACACACCCGAGGCCCCCGGGACCCCGTCCAATCACACGACCCAGTCCCATAACATTCCGCGGACCTGCTCGAGGCCTCAAATCACATCAAACAGTGTCGAAACCATGAATCACACTCCAATTCAAGCTTAATGAACTTTAAAATTTCCAACTTCTACATTCGATGCCGAAACCTATCAAATCACGTCCGATTGACCTCAAATTTTGCACACAAGTCATATTTGACATTATGTCTCTACTCCAACTTTCGGAATCGGAATCTGACACCGATATCAAAATTTCCATTTTCGGTCAAACTTCTTAAAACCTTCAAATTTCTAACTTTAGCCAAATGACTCCAAAATGACCTACGGACCTCCGAATTTACTTTCGATCACGCTCACAACAACAGTATTGACCCATGTCACTGCATAGTTTTGAATATTGACAAATGGGTGACCATTTGAACCAGGTCCATCAGAGCACAGATCTTGAATTGAATATCTGGCACATGAACCGTATATGCATAGGAGATATCTGTGAATGAGAAATATAAATGAACCAAGAGATTGTCTCCTAATGGGAAAAGGTTGCAAACTGATGAGATGATTGAAGTCGAATTCAGCAAGGAAAGTAACAAAACAAAGGAGGTTGAGTTTGGTAGGATCTAGGTTCACCCAGGTAGAGTTGGACTAGAATTGGACGACAAGCTCAACTGACTCTATAAATACTTGATGTATTTCTTCTGGAATTTGACACGCACAAAAGCTTAAGTGAATCAAAAGTTTGGAAGAAAAGTTCCAAGAGTTTATTTGCTAGTAGAGTCATTGTGCGATTAAAAGGCTACAGATCAACTAAAAGAACCAGTTCCATCTGATTGATTATTGAGTCTAGTTGATTGTAGTAGGAGTTTTAATATTGTATCTTTCAGCTTTCATAGAAGCAATTGTAATAAGTACGCATTGTTCAAGTTAGAGTTAACTTGAGGTGTGTAGAAATTAGCTAGGGGCTAGTTACTACAAAGGGATTAGAGTTAGTCCTAGGATTACAAAAGAGTTTAATTTGTAAGTCCGTTTGGCTCAGAATATTTAGTGAAGAGTTTGAGCAAATCCTACTGAGGAGTAGGTCGTGGTTTTTTCACCTTTTGGGCCAGATGTTTTTCACGTAAAAATCCTTGTGTTTTTACTTTACTGCTTTTAATATTCCATGACAGTAGAAGTAAGTACATCAAGAAGAACCAGGTTCTTCTATTGAGACAGCACTCGAAAATTGGGTACCACACAAGAAACTTATCTTCTTGTGAGGTATTGACGTCTAAAACATCAATTGGTATCNGATGAAGGATCACCTGATTGGAGAAGACTATGAACTCTGGGACATAGTCACTGATGGTCCTCTAGCTACCATGATGAAGACTGCTGAAGGTATAGATATACCAAAGACTAGAGCTGATTGCACTGCTGAGGATATGAAGAAATGGGAGAAGAATGCAAAGGCCAAAAAGTGGCTAGTGTGTGGACTAGGTCCAGACGAGTACTGCAGAATCCAAAGCTGCACCACTGCAAAAGATATTTGGGATACCTTGCAAGTATCCCATGAAGGAACACCTCAGGTAAAAAGGTCAAGAGGTACTCTACTATACTCTCAGTATGAAAACTTCACTATGAAAGAA
>ML428656.1:87199-98694 GCA_005239525.1 Nicotiana knightiana | reverse complement strand
ATGGACCAGGTTCAACTACCCCAAGCATCATGACAGGGGGAATTCAACATATGCAACATGGCCCTGATCCTGCTTCACAGCAACAAGACACCATGGAATCGTCTAGGAATGAACAACTGGTGCTTAAACCACACAGATATCAGAGTTCTCACCCTCTTGAGAACATCATAACAGATTGGGCATCCGGAATCAAAACAAGATCATCCTTGAAAAATCTGTGTGCGTTTGATGCCTTTCTATCCATAATCGAACCAAAGAACATTGGGGAAGCCCTACAAGATACTGATTGGGTAAATGCCACATAAGAAGAGCTGAATCCGTTTGAAAGAAGTCAAGTATGGCACTTAGTACGCAGGCCACTAGAAAGATCAGTGATTGGCACCAAGTGGGTCTTCAGGAACAAGCTCGATGAGGATGGAACTGTTACAAGGAATAAGGCAAGATTAGTTTTTCAAGGGTATATTCAAGAAGAAGGAATTGACTATGATGAGACCTTTGCCCCCGTGGCAAGACTAGAGGCAATCAGACTTCTTATAGCATTTGCTGCACATATGGAATTCACTCTTCATCAGATGAATGTTAAGAGTGCCTTTCTCAATGGCTATCTGAAGGAAGATGTATTTGTCAAGCAACCTCCAGGTTTTGAAAGCAAGGAGTCACCTAACCACGTATACAAACTCGACAAGGCTCTATATGGTCTCAAATAAGCACCAAAAGCATGGTACGAACGATTATCAAAATTTCTGTTAGAACATGGGTACAAACGAGGCAAAATTGATAGTACCTTGTTCTTAAGGGAAAAATGTAAGGATCTCCTGGTTGTGCAAATATATGTGGATGACATTATATTTGGGGCGACTTCTGAAAAAATGAGCAAGGAATTTGCTATGCTAATGGGAAGTGAGTTTGAGATGAGTATGATGGGTGAGCTAAACTTTTTCTTAGGCTTGCAAATTAAGCAAAACCCAAATGGAACAATGATCCACCAACAAAAGTATGTGAAAGAATTGCTCAAGAAGTTTAAAATGGAAGACTCAAAAGAAATAGACACTCCCATAGCCACAACTACAAAATTGGATGTGGATGAACCTGGTTCATCTGTTGATCAGAAGCTATACAGAGGGATGATTGGGTCTCTATTATATCTCACTGCCAGCAAACGTGATATTGTGTTCAGCATGGGATTGTATGCTAGGTTTCAAGCAAATCCAAAGGATTCCCACCTCACTGCAGTAAAGAGAATTTTGAGATATTTGAAAGGCACCACTGATCTGTGACTTTGGTATCCTAAAGGTAGTAATTTCGACCTTGTAGGATATGCTGATGTTGATTATGCAGGATTCCTGGTTGACACGAAAAGTACTTCAGGTATGGATCACTTTTTGGGTTCATGCCTTGTGTCTTGGGCTACCAAGAAGCAAAATTCAGTAGCCTTGTCTACTGCTGAGGCTGAATATGTGGCTGCAGCCTCATGCTGTGCCCATTTGTTATGGATCAAACAACACCTCATGGACTTTAGTATTGATGTGGGATGCATTCCTATTTTTTGTGATAACAATAGTGCTATTATATGATGAAGAACCCGGTTCATCACAAAAAGACTAAGCACATAGATGTTAGGCACCATTTCCTAAGAGATAACTATGAAAAAGGAATGATCTCAATCGAATTTTGTGCTACTGATCATCAAATTGCTGATATATTCACTAAAGCACTTAGTAGGGAGTATTTTGAGAGAAACAGGCTGAAATTAGGGATGATTAAGATCACATGATTGAATATATATATATATATATATATATATATATATGATTTTTTGTTTTGGCTAGAAAATTTTAATTAGGTACTTAATCAGATTAATAATTGCTCAGCATCATGTCTTTATTGCCATACTCTTGTGTCATGTATTAATATGATTCCCTGGATACTAATAAATGTTTATCTATCTTTGTAAATTGAGGCAATTTGGAGATTTCTAACAAGATGAACCTGGTTCATCCATGCTGATTCATCTGACTGACAAGGTACGTACTCTTCTCCATATATTAATTTAGTTATAGTCATATATGAGCAAGATTCTTTTCATAATTGGTTCAAACACAAATACTTCGTAATCACCCAAGTTGAACAAGTTTCAAGAAGTCACATCAGTACTCAATTAGCCTAGAAGTAGGGAACTCTCAACCGTCAAATCAATGACACTCCTACAACTATTAGACTTCCACTTGAATAATTTTTTTTTACCCGTTGTATAATTAATAGCCATATCTTATAAAAGGAAATCATTACTCCTCTCTTCATAAAGCTACCTTCAAACCAAGTTCAAATCATACTACACAACCCAAAACTTACAACTCGTCCTTTCTTCCTAACAATACATAAAAATGTCTTCACCACCACCAGCTTCTTCTTCTAATTCATCACCTAATCGTGATTACGATGGAGGACATTCTAAATCTGTCTCCAATTCTACATCTGTCTACAGTTCTGAATCACCAAAAATTACATCCACCCCTAAAAATACACCCATTCCTGAACCCACTCCAAATCCTACTCCTGCCCCCAAGAATCATCGTGTCAAAGTTCTTGCCCCGAAATCTGTTGCTTCTGGGGCTAGGGAAAAATTCATGGAGGATCTTATTAAAGAAAACAAAGGTACTAAAGGAAAAATTCTTGGAGGATCTTATTAAAGAAAACAAAGGTACTAAGTCAGATTCGTCCCGTGAATCCTTTAAATCAGCTAATGAGGAAGACGCACCTGGTTCAGCCAGTTCTGAAAAAGGTAATCTTGAAATCGATTTTGAATTTACTTCTGCTGATAAAAGATTTGTGTTGGTTGGGTCTGTTATTGATGTTGAAGTAACTGGAAGGCAGAGGGGTGGTAGAGAAGAAATAATTCTTGAGAGAGAGGGAAAAGAAGTTGTGAGGGGATCTGGGGAGGATGGTACCACGCTGGTTATCTGTGGTCCCATTCCTGAAACTGTTGGAGAAAACGTCACTGATTTAGGGGGAAGCATAGTTGAGGAAGCTGCAGCAGGTCTTGCAAGTCTGAAGAAAGGAACAGATGAACCTGGTTCATCTGGGGAAGAAACATTGGCGGAAAGGTTGAAGAAACTGAGGGAGTCCTATAACCCCAAAGAAAAGAAAAAATTCTGAACTTGCTGATGTTCCGGCTCCATAAGTAGGAGCTACTCGTAGCACCGTGAGAGATGAAGAAGAGAAATTAGAAAAGGCTCTGAAAGAGAGCAAGAAGAAGAGGACAGCAAAAGGAAAAGCAAAAGTTGGAGAGCCTGTTGAGGCTATTGAGATTGAAGAGACTGCATTGGACCTGGTCCAACAGGAGGAGGAGCCGGCTCCAGGTGTGGATGAGACACCAAAACCCACAAAGGCTAAGGCTTCTTCAAAGAAGTCAGCTAGAATTTCTGTCACACCAACAAGATCTGTTAAGAGGACCAGGGCCAAGCCAAAGAAAGTGAAAATTGTTGAGGATGATGATGCAGACTGAAGTGGAGAGGAGGAGAAGGAAATAGGAGAGGTGACTGACAGAGTTACCTTGTTTGGAAAAAGAAAAATACTGAAGGGTAAGCTGGTGAAGGATCTAGAGGAGCCTGGAATGCAATATCTGATGGAAACTCTAGAGGTGCAGGGCTGGAAGGACCTGGTCCTTCGCATGGAAGGCATGCTGGCAAGAGCTGAGTTGGTAGAGTTCATGGGAAATTCCATTGTCAAGCAAGGCAGGGTCACCTCCATGGTCAAAGGAATTGAAATTTCCTTTGATGTTAAAGAACTGGGTGTTATTCTGAACATACCAGCTGAGGGCTATGAGGACTACACGAGGCAAAGATGACCTTGTCTAGATGGGTTGGCCTCAACAATCAACATCACCAGGATCTTCAGTGATAGTGAGAAGGAGATTGAGCCCAAGCCGGTTTACAAGAGTGAAATGAAGCCAGAGCACAAGCTACTCTTCGAGTTCATCATCAAGTTCCTACTGCCTAGACAAGAAAGAAGGCACATAGAAAATTATATGAATCTTACCTTGATGGAATGCTTGTACAAGGGAAAGAAAATAAATTGGCCGACTTTCATCATCCAACTCTTTGACAGAGTTGTGAATGGAACCAAAGCACACACAATTCCATATGGCTTCATTCTGACAGCAGTGCTTGCATATTTTGGGGTTCCAGTAAAGAATGCTGAGATGGCTACTGCCAAAGACTATTTTGGAAAGGAAACTTTGCTTACATGTGACTACAATGTCAATGTTCATGTGGATGAACCTGGTTCATCTAGGAAGCAACCAGTCAATAGCAAAGTTAGAACTCTGGTGCAGGAAAACGAGATTAAGGATATGGAGATCCTTCGTTTGAAGTCTCGTTTGATTGAGGTTGAAGCTGAGCGGGATGCTTTTAGGGCTGGATTATCAAAGGAGAAAGAAAAGAATGAGGATGTTCTTTAGAAGATGCTTTCTCTCCTACAATCCAAGACCACAACCTCCTCTGCACCTTCCCATCCTTAGGATTTCCAGAGCTTCCAAAACCCCTCTTTAGACCAGTTATTCAGTTTCAGTTATTTTTACTCTGTTTTTTGCTCATGCTTGGTTTGTTTTTGTTTTTCTGTATGGTGTTGATAATAGTTACTAATCAATGAATTTTGCTTCTAGTTATTGACTTGTCTCAATTTCGTAGTTAGCTAAGATTTATTGGCTTCTTTGTGTTGATTAATCATGCTGTGCACCTGCAGTTGCCTTAATGGCCGTGAGTAATAATTAATAAATCTGGTAAGTGTATCATTTTGCAAACTTTTCGATGAAGCCAAAATGGGGAAGATATGTGTTGAAACTCTTTCAAAAAGTTTTTTCAAAGTGATATTTATAACCTAATGAACCTGGATTCTCTATGATTAATGCTTAAAATCATACAAAGTGGTTGTAGTGTATACAGGATTAAGCACGAAGTTTGTCATCATCAAAAAAAGGGAATTTGTTGACCCATGTCACTGCATAGTTTTGAAGATTGACAAATGGCTGACCAGTTGAACCAGGTCCATCAGAGCACACATCTTGAACTGAATATCTGGCACATGAACCGTATATGCATAGGAGATATCTGTGAATGAGAAATATCAATGAACCAAGAGATTGTATCCTAATGCGAAAAGGTTGCAAACTGATGAGATGATTGAAGTCGAATTCAGCAAGGAAAGTAACAAAATAAAGGAAGTTGAGTTTGGTACGAATTATGTTCACCCAGGTAGAGTTGGACTAGAATTGGACGATAAGCTCAACTGACTCTATAAATACTTGATGTATTTCTGCTGGAATTTGACACGCACAAAAGCTTAAGTGAATCAAAAGTCTGAAAGCAAAGTTCCAAGAGTCAATTTGCTAGCAGAGTCATTATTTCGATTAAAAGGCTACAGATCAACTAAAAGAACCAGTTTCATCTGATTGATTATTGAGTCTAGTTGATTGTAGTAGGAGTTTTAATATTGTATCTTTCAGCTTTCATAGAAGCAATTGTAATTAGTACGCATTGTTCAAGTTAGAGTTAACTTGAGGTGTGTAGAAATTAGCTAGGGGCTAGTTACTATAAAGGGATTAGAGTTAGTCCTAGGATTACAAAAGAGTTTATTTTGTAAGTCCGTTTGGCTCAGAGTATTTAGTGAAGAGTTTGAGCAAATCCTACTGAGGAGTAGGTCGTGGTTTTTTCACTTTTTGAGCCAGGTGTTTTCCACGTAAAAATCCTTGTGTTTTTACTTTACTGCTTTTAATATTCCGCGACAGTAGAAGTAAGTACATCAAGAAGAACCAGGTTCTTCTATTGAGACAACACTCGAAATTTGGGTACCACACAAAGTAACTTATCTCTTGTGAGGTATTGACGTCTAAAACATCAAACAGAATCACCATATGGAGCTACTCCTAGACTCGGAATCTCAAACGGACATCAATATCACTGAAATGCACTTGAACCCAGACTTATGAAATTTCTTCTAAAATGCTGACTTCCACAATATGCGCCGAAACGCTCCCGGGTCATCCAAAACCCGATCCGAACATACCCCTGAGTCCGAAATCATCATACGAACCTACTTGAACCTTCAAATCCTGATTCTGAGGTCGTTTACTCAAAAATTCAATCTTAGTCAACTCTTCCAACTTAAGGCTTCCGAAATGATAATTTTCTTTCCAAATTGACTCCGAACTTTCCGAAATTCAATTCCCACCACGCCTACGAGTCATAATAACTTAAACGAAGCTGCTCACGACCTCAAACTGCCGAACGACGAGTTAGAGTTTAAAACGACCGGTTGGGTCGTTACAGACTCGACCATCGATTTTAATTTCCACGTAAAACCTACGGTGATGTGCCTTATATAGACAAAAAGAAATTACTCCTTCCGTTCACTTTTACTTGGCAGGTATACTAAGAATAAATTTTTATTTTTACTTGTCACTTTACGCATATCAAGAGAAGACAATTTTTTTTTCACCCACAATATTTATTACTCATTTCAAATCATTTTCTCAAATCCAATAAAATATGCATCAATTAATATTGGTATCACGGTAAATTATGCATTTCATTTATTATTTCTTAAGGGGTGTGAAAATTTAAAACTGTCAAGTAAAAGTGAACGAAGGGAGTATGATAGTTTGACGCATAATATAATTCACAATAGTTGAGTTAAGAGTTTTACTAGATCTAGACATATAATTGAAGAATTAACCCAAATAGCCGTTTATCCAACCACTTAGCTTAAATTAAAAGTAGCCGGTGGAGGTATAAATATATGCATAATCTATGTATTATATGTGCATAGTTGTATATAATCAATGTACGTTAAACTACCAAAGAAACTAAGGTAAACCAATGATATTGTAGGTGCTTGCGATAATTTATAAATATAACTAGAAAAAGTAAACAACAAATATGACAAGCTATTTGGGTAAAAATCCCCATATAATTCTACTAAGTCGTTTCAAAAACTATAATATCTCAAAATTCACGTGACTTAGCGGAGAATAACTACATATAGTTGAAGTAAATGATCTATACCAGTGAAACATAACTAGTTGAAATTAATGTAAATTTGTCATCATTACACCTATCGTTAGGTCCAGTGTGCATTAGAAGTCACACCTACATTTAGATGACTCATAATTTGACCTTAATTTTTAAGTATTGAATATCAATAAAATGGAATAGAGTAGAATTGATTTATGGAGTATAATTCACCATTACTACTCTGAGATTGAACATAGTTTATTGTTGTAGAAATCTTACCAACGTACAAAAGAGAAAATAACTTTGCTCCCTAAATTAATTTTATCTCCCTAACAATATATGTGTAGTGATCATAAGATAAGTGTTGCACCATGATTCTCCTTTCAATTTTTTTTTTTTTTTTTTTTTGTATAATTTTTTCTTTCACTCTTTACCTCATGCTCTTGAATAAATATCACTTTGACATTTCAAATTTGTCAACAACCCAAATACCCAATGGTTGTGGATCAAATTGTTCTTATTTAGATACTTTCCTGTAGTCCTTGTTAAAAATTCCATGTCATAAAGCCCATTTAGGAAAAGAGTAATTAAATATTATCTCTGTTTTAAATTATGTGGCATTTTGCTTATTTACTTAATTCAGTTTTCGATTTGTCCTTTTCATCCCTTTTGTTTTGTTTTTGTTTTCTTATGAGTTACTATGATTCTAGATATTGGCAGGATCAAAGTTTAGGGTACGATTAGTTTGTTCATTTTATAGTTGGCTGAGATAGCTGATTAAGCTCAGCTTGGCTCATTTAGAGCTAAGTACTAGAGGCTTATACTGCCTCAGTTTCAATTTACGTGGATCTGTCTGACTGGATACGGAATTTAAAAAAAAATAATTTAAATCTGTGGTCCTAAACAAATCAAAAAGGGATCAAGAGTATTTGTGTATTTATAAAAGCTTCTCATTAAGGGTAAAATTGTAAGTTTAAGCTAAATTATTTTCAAATTTAAAAAGATATCATTCTTTTTGGAATGAATCAAAAAAAGAAATATTCACATAAACTAGAACGGAGCGAGTAATATATTTCTCACAAAGAAGGTTAAAGTAAAGTGAAAGGACCAGGTAAAGGGTCTGCCACTTGTAGAACTCCTCGATTACTCGCCCATATGCATTTATGTGATAGTATTTGATTACATATGGAGTTTAAGATTTTATTTTATTTTTTAAATTTATGGTCTAAAACAATTATAAATTTTTTGTAACTATGAATTATTTTATAAAAATACTTAAAAGTTTAAAATAAATTATAAGTAGATAAAAAGTATAGTACTCTTTTTAGGATAAAAAAATATGATACATAAATAGTACTACTAATAAAGAAGAATTCTGAACCGTCCAACTATTGCTATGAATTCACAGTAATTGTTATGAAATATTGTAATTATATTAGTGGATGTCTGTAACTCTTAAAAAGGTTATCCTCACTATTCTTCTTCATTAACCTCCCACTACTTCATACCATTATGGTTGTAACTCTCATACCTCCATAACCTCCTCGTGATCTTCCTCCATGATCTCAATAGTTAATACCATGTTCATGGCATCCCTTTGTATTACCTATATTATCTTATAAATAGAGTGTTTGAGCATCACATTGTACACATTTGAATACATTGAAGAAATAAGAATCTCTCTTCCCTTTCTCTCTATATCTCTTATCTATTTTCTTGTTTTATGTTATTGCTTTGAGTTTAGTTTCTTAACACGTTATCAACACGAGTCTCTAATATTTCAATTATATCATTATACCTATGGCATTTCATATACCATGTTGATAGTTTGCTTATATTTTCTATTTTAGTCACATTATGTTTTTCTGTAATGTTTTGGTCTTCTTCAACTTCAAAGTAAGCCACACAATTAAGCATACAAGTTGAAGCGTTGCATCAAAATTGCATATGGTCTTTCTATATCTCGCCGTGAAAATTAAAAGGTGATATTGTAAATTCATAGTGCAATCTGAGGTATGCATCTGAGGTCTATCATAACTTAAACTTGAAGATAAACTAATATATTAAAATAAAAATAGAACTATTGGTTTGCGCACTCACTCTCAAAACCTTTAAATTTTATGTAATTTATTACTTTCGACTATTGTACTAGCTATCATGAATTGCAGGAGTTATATGTTAGTTTGGTGCGGATGAAACAAGATAGGACCATCAGATGCTAATATTTGGTCCGTTAAATAATCTTTTAGTAGTTCTATAAATTATAACATAATTATTACAAAAGTTAGACATGCATATTAGGTAGATAATAATTACTATATCCTAAAGTTCCCATGAAATTAAATTTCAAGCATGTTAGAGCTAAATACTGTTAATCTGAAAAAGGTGATTTTCTAACTCATAATAGTTACATCACATGATCATGTTGGAGGATTGACATATTACTTCAAGGATTTTAATTTGTTAGTAATACTATATTGGGATTTTACTCCAATTTTTGTTTGGATTTGTGATGTGATTCTATTGCATCTTTGAGAAAGAAAATTTTTTGTGAATGAAAAACTTCGCACTTAGTTTTCTCTTTTGGCAAAGGCAAGGTATTACGTTAATCTTCTGCATTAGGCACATGAAAGATAATGTCAATTATACTATGATCCATACGAATCTAATTAGATGCAACATTTCTTTTATGTTGATACTTGATAAAGCGATATTATTATATTTTACTAGCCTATTTGACATCTTTGGTATAAAAACAGAATATGCTAGCAATAGTTATTGCTTAAGATTATTTGCTTTCTGAAGTTAAGTATATTTAGTTATGTATTTCAATTCTTGTGTACATTTTATGTAATTATCATGCATTAGTTTGCAGTAACATCACATAGTAATAACGCTACATGATGACGTTTTGTTTTGAGATGTTTATATGTAAGATACTAGTGTACGATTTTGTACTCCATCATATTTTTATTGATAATAGTTCTTATCATTTCTATTTACTTATTTGTGGCTACATAAAATTATGTTCCATTCCTAGAAGTGAATGAGACAATTTGTGATAAATGTCATATGAGGGTAAGACGATGGGTTCAAGTCTTAGCGCACCATGAGGATAAGACATCGGATTTGAGTCTTGATGCACCATGATGATAAAAGTTGGGTTTAAGTCCCAACTCAATATGGCCTAACATGCATTTATATGGATAAGGCATTGGGTTTGAGTCCCAATGCATAATTGGAAATATGGTGATGACTAAAGAAAAATAATGTATTTTCATTTTTTTTTAAAAACATGAAGCTTGTCCAACTGTATTGGCTCCATTCTTGAAGTGAATGTGATAGTGATGCATAATAAGTCTAAATGAAAATAAGTGATTGACCAATGAATATGTCACGACTCAAATTCTCAACCTTAGGGATCGTGATGGCGCCTAACACCACACTTGCTAGGCAACCCAATGTTAGAATTCTAGTAGCTAATTTCCTTTAATTATTTTCTTAAGCATCAATAAATAAATTTAAAGTAAACTTAATTTAAATAATTGTCAAAGATAAAATAATAAACAATTGAATAATAATGAACCACGAACTAATCATATAATAGATCTAGAACTACTCCGGAGTCTGATGTCACAATTCATGAACTACTAAAGAATACTACAAACACTGGGCTGAAAGAAATAGTGTAAATGTTCTGAATATATTAAAACAATTTTATAAAGATAGGAGAAGACTCTCGGGATCTGCGAACGCCGCAGATATACCTCGTGTCTCCGAATAAATAGATGGCTGCTCTAAAAATCTCTACTGCTGGCTAGTACCTGGATTTGCACAAAAGAGTGTAGAGTATAGTATCAGTACAACCGACCCCATGTACTGAGTAAGTGTTGAGCCTAACCTCAACGAAGTAGTGACGAGGCTACGACGGGGCATTAAAAACATATAACCTGTGATAATAATATATACAATAACACAATAAAACAATTCTACACGAACAAGAAAAATATAACTGAGACAATAAATATAAAGCACGAAGGAAAACTAAACAAATAATGAAGTACTGCAACAACAATAAAATAACTCAGCCGCCTTTTCCAGGCTTCAACTATAACCAACTCTCAAATAATTTTCAAGTTTCCAAACTTTAACTTTAAATAAAAGTAGTGCCAAAATATGAAAAATAGTAATATAAAATAGTAAGTTTTCAAATCTTTATTTTTCTTTGAAAATCAGTAAAAATATAAATGTCCTCCCTTATCGCTCCNTTCAATATGATATCATTTATGCTTGAAGAAACGACGTCGAAGCATAAGAAAGAACGAGCGCAACACAACCCAAACCTATTTGAAACTCACTCGAGCCCTCAGGGCTCTAAACCAAACATGCACGCAAGTATAAAAGTATCATAAGGACTTGCTCGTGCATTCAAATCATGAAAATAGCATGTAAAACTATGAATTAAACCTCAAAACTCATTATTTT
>ML428656.1:17797-87045 GCA_005239525.1 Nicotiana knightiana | reverse complement strand
CATGTAAAACTATGAATTAAACCTCAAAACTCATTATTTTTCTCAAGAACACTTAAAGTTCACTATTTATCAACCGGATGTCCGAATCACGTCAAACGAACTCCGTTTTTCACCAAATTTCACAGGCATGGCCTAAATATCATAATAAACCTGTATCGAGCTCCAGAACCATAATACATGCCCGATACTAACAGTTTCAAATATAAATTCCTTTCTTTATTTCATTAATATTTCAGCAAAACAATTTCTTTCAAAAATTGATTTCTAAGGCTTGGGACCTCGTAATTCATTTTCGGGCATACGTTCCAGTCCCATATTTTACTGCGGACCTCCTGGGATTGTCTGAACACGGATCCGGGTTCGTTTACTCAAAATATTGACCAAAGTCAATTTTAATAAAATTTTAACTCTAGAAATTACTATTTCTCAAATTTTCACATAAAAGCTATCCGATTTCACGCCCGAAATCTACACGCAAATCGAAGTATTTAAAATTAACCTTTTTAGGGCTATTAAGCCTAGAACAGAGTCTAATTTTACAGAATAACCTCTTGGGTCATCACAGAATGTGGGTGTGCCAAAGACCAAAATAAAATAGTCATCATTATGGTAATTGTAAAAAGGAGAACAATGGTTCTCAAAATAAACTTTCAAAGGTGAATGAAATGTGTATCAATATGGTCTGTAAATGTGAGGCACGTTAAGATGATTATGGTTCATTCTTTGAAAATGTAACTTGTGATAATCATTGTAAATGCAGACTCATTTCTGAAAGTAAATGTGTGTGTGTATATATATATATATATATTATAAAGATTATGCATAATAATGTGCTTATGCATCTCTACGGGAGGTTTGAGAGAAAGAAAGATAATGAACATTACTATGTGGTTACATGAATATGTCATTGGTCGCGTACATGTGATACGCCAAAACTATTTTGATATGCCTTATAAAAAGTTATTAAAGGTAAAATATTAAAGCAAAAAATAATTTTGCTTATGATGATTTTGACCATGACAGTTATTATGATATGATTTCTGTGAAGGAGACATTCACCATATGGATGGTGTGATAAAAGATCTTGTAGTACAAAATCAATTAAGAGCTCCGAAAAAGCGAATTTGTTACTACCCGAATTAATAAAATTGTTCTTGACATTAATATTATAGTAAGTCTCAAAAGAAACTTTTTGAGTTTCAAATGTACTAGCCAAAGTGGTTGGCATATTGATACTATAAATTAAAAGAAGATTGAATATCTTCATATTACTATAATCATACCGGATAAATATAAAAGTTTACCCAATTTTTCTTCAATTTGTACTATACATGTATAAGCATGAAATCACATGCCACAAGTACACAAGAGATTTACTGAAACAAATATTAGTTGGCATGACCAGTTAGCCATCCCGATTTAATTAATGCGAAAATTAATTGAGAATTCACATTGTCATGTATTGAAGAAATAGAAGGTTCTTAAAGAATTCTCTTATGTTGCTTATTCTCATGATATACCAGTTAAGGTTGAGATTTAATGCCTTAAAATTTGGAACGAATAAATGTGATATATATATTTATGGGCCTAATCACCTGCAATGTGGATCGTTTACTATTATATGATTTTAAAAGATGCATCTATTATATGGTCACATGTGCGTTTGTTGTCAACTTGCAATGTGAATTTTGCAAGGTTGATTACTCAAATTATTAGAGCACAATTTCAGAATATAAACTATGATAGTTTATCTTGATAATGCTGGTTTAAATCCAATTTGGTTTAGCAGAAACTGTATGCCTCCAAATAAACTAAAACATAGGTTATGAGAACGAACCTCCAAAAAAGAAATTTGGTATGAGGTTTATTATTTAATACACTTGTATGCATCTAGCCAACAAGTTATGATAAATTCTCCCTATCTTAATTGGTTCAGGGTCAGGAACCAAATAATTTTCATCTAGTATGAATGTGCTATATGATTTAATTATGCCACCACAATGCACAATGATGGATTCCCAAAGAAGGTGGGGATATGTGTTGGTGATCCCAACATTAGGGGGAGAAAATGGATAGCTGAAAAAGTTATACGTAGAATGAATTATTATGAGTACATTTAGATACTCGTACAAGAAAATGTAAACTTGAAGTTCAAGTGATAATTCATTTGCAAAATATTACTAGGTGTTTTTGCTGATCCAAAACTAAATGTTATATTTCAGCTGCTAATGCTCCAAATAGAATAACGTCCATGATGGACACAACTTATGGCACATATGAAGTGTAATAGACAAATCGGTTCCAAAGATAAAACTCCTTGAAGAAGGAGTGGAGCAAATGATCAAGGTGGCCATAATAAGGATGCAAGTGCTTTAGAAGAGCACCACGACATAACACTTTATAAGACCTCACGGGAGAGGCTCAGGTACCTGAAAATAATGAGATGTCGATAGGTTATATATTTATTGTATGATAATGGAACTGGTGTAAAATGATTATCGATGATATTGTTGATATAATGTAGCGCTCAATATTTTTAATATTAACGAGGATCTTGAGCTCAAATTTGTCATGAAATTTGGACAGATAAATGATTGGTCAATGAAAAATATGCAATCAAGATTGACTTCATTTGGAAAACGTCAAGTTTTGTACTGATAGTCCCAACAACTGAAAGTATAAAGCAGTGGGGTGACACAAGATTTTACGTAAATGTCATGCCTGATATATGGAAACATGTTCCCTTGTGGTGGATACAGCTGCTTTCAGATTTTAGTCTGGCAACACCTGGTAAATTTGATATGCGTATATAAAAATCATTGAAGGATTTAAACTGTTCTGAAGCATATTAAGGTTCCCAAGAAATTTATTAAATAAAACTTCAACAAATATTTATGTGGATTAGAGTAATCATGGCGTACATGATATATTTTTATGTCTATTGCAATTGGTGCACTATATATCTCGCTAGAAGCATGAGTATAACAATATGCTAGCGAGATATAATTCAATTCCTATATAAAGATACTGGAATACTATTAGGATTATGTTGTAAGAAGAATCCTTGATATAGATTTGTTTATTCTAACAAATATTGTCAAGGTTTTATTGGTTATGCAGATACAAGTATTTTCTAAAGATCTTTCTTCAAACAATCTATTTGTATGTGGGGGTACTGCCATATTATTAATTCATAAGGCAGACAATTGTTGATACTTATTCAAGTCATGTCAATTTACTAGCAACTGATAAAGCAATTAACTCAACACACAATAGATGTGTGATTTTTCTTTGAAGAGAATATTTCAATAATACTGAAGACGATGATATTCGCTTATCTCAATTGAAAGAAGGATATATTGAAGGAGACATGATAAAGCATATATTTTATCAAAGTTCTTTATCAGACACAATCTTTGCCGAACGGGGAAATAGATGTTCGCTTGATAATCTGATGGTTCTATTCAATGAAGCATGAGCAACCTCAATGTCTGAGAAGTTGAAATACAAGACTGAAATGCATTGCCATCATGAAACAAAAGTTATGTTTTCATCAGGGGGAAGCAAATACACGATGTACTTTTTTTTCCCTTAGCTAAAGTTTGATCCCACTGCGTTTTCCTTTTTTAATGAGGCAGCAAGTAATGCGTATTACAAGATATGTGTACTCTTTTTCTTTCACTAAGATTTTTTCCTACAAGATTTTTTCTTATTAAGGTTTTAACGAGGCACATTATATATAGACATCCAGTGTTATGAAATATTATAATTATATTAGTGGATGCCTATAACTCTTAAAGAAGTTACCCCCGCTACTCTTCTATATTAACCTCCCACTACTTCATATCATTATGGTTGTAACTCCCACACTTCCATAACCTCCTCCATGATCTTCCCCCATGATCTCAATAGTTAATATCATGTTCATGGCATCCCTTTGTATTACCTATATCATCCTATAAATAGAGGGTTTGGACATCACATTGTACACATTTGAATACATAGAAGAAATAAGAATTTCTCTTCTCTTTATCTCTATATCTCTTATCTATTTCCTTGTTTTATGTTATTGCTTTGAGCTTAGTTTCTTAACATTGATTAATTCTTAGCCCTTTACCTTTTCCTCTCTCTTTTTGTAGTGTAGTGATTGGCTTGACCCAGAAAATTCAATGAAAAAACTTCAAAATGAGGTCAACCTCTCGTCCTTTTATTTATTTTAAAAACAAGTTTACAACTAATGAAAAATATGAAGATTACCTTCTTTTTATTTTACACGTTAAACAATATATACGTCAAGACATATTTTTACGAAACCCAATAGAATCTAATTCAAACATGTGAATCCTTTAATAATTACACCAGTTCAATGGTTGAATTAAAATTTTATAAAAAGGGAGTAAAAAAAGTATTATAATATCACATTTTAGATTTAAGCATATGACTTAAAGTAATTTCTGAATTGCCTTGTCTACTAAAAACTAATTTTTGAATTCTCTTGCCTACTAAAGTCATTTTTGAACACCTTAATCTACTTTACATTTACTCAACGTCGTGGAGGAAAAGCGTAGATGCTCCGGTTAAAAAGTGTGAGTGGTTGACATTGGCAAGTGTTTGACCAAAAAGTATTAAGCTTTTTGTTAAACTAATTAAATAAGATGATAATAGGCAAATCCTAATTAAATATAATAAATCCTAGATCCGAGATTAATAAATATCGATAATATGAGGCCACATTCAAGGCTATTAAATACCTAGAGGGTATTTAATAATTGTAAATGAGTAAGGGAATAATGGTAAGCAATAAAAATGATAAATGGCAATAAATAGAAATAGGAAGAATGATTCACCCAAATGTTGAATGATGTGGATTCTGACAACAACGTGCAATAACTAAATATGAAAAATGGACAAAGTGTTTCTTGGATCGTGTGAGTGAAAAGGTAGAATAAACAATAAAATCAATCACAACAGTAAGGCAATCTTTTTGTATTATCTCTCAAGAGTCAACTTCTTACAAGTGTTCTTATCAGGAAGTGAATACCTTTTTTGTTCCCTATCTCTTACTATTTATAAGGGATATTCCTAGAAAACCCTAAAAAATACAGCCAGGGGAATATTTGATAGAATATTCCTTTTGATAATTCCAAGACTATCCTAGTCCTTACTACTATGCTTCTCTGCTCGACCTCGGTCTTGATATCTTGCTTGGCGACTTCTCGCTAATGGGCCCTGCTCGACCTCGTATAACTTCTACACTTTTTCATTCGCATTCACTGAACTTGGTCGGATTTTGACCCATACAGTTAGTCCCTCCGCTTATTGAGGTTATCTTTTGGTCGACCTCAGTGATCGGACTTTATCAACAACAATTCTGGAGAAATCCCAACGTGATGGTCGAGCAGAAGTGATTATCGTCGAGATGGTGACATGTCATTCCGAGGGTCGTGGGTAGTGAGGTAGGTACAGGATGATGTCACGGTCACATGCGTCATCATTGCGCATCTTCCTGATGCGCAACATCATTTCTCGAGCCTCTGTCGCTTTGATTCTAGGGCCACTGATGGTTATTTGCACCGGTTCGGGCGCCCGGTTGTCTATAAATAAGGGGGGAAAGATACTAAATAAAACTTTCGCATTTGCTAGCTTCTTCATCTCTGCATTTTGCTTCTTCTTCTTCTTCTTCTTCTTCTTGTGTTCTTGCTCTCTATATCTTCCGTCGTCAACACCCTTTCTTTGCTTCTGACTCCACCGCACACACACTATCGAAAAATGACTAACTCGATTCCCAACTCTGAGACAATCTCTGACCTTACCCCATTATCAGTGGCCATGCCCTCCAGTGGCGGAGAACACATGGTTATGGAGGACGAGAGCTTACCTAATGTGGAGGAGGTCTTTACCCGTAACCCAACTTCCAGGTCTGACTTTTCTAAGGAACCCGTTTAGGACCCCGAGCCGGTGAGGTCCGAGATGGAGTTGAAGAATATCTCCGCCCTCAGATCCAAATACCACATTCCTGCCTATGTTGATATCGTTCTGGCAGGGGACGGCATGATACAAGTTCATCGGCCTGGGTATTGTGCATTCTATGCCTACCCGTTCCTAGTGGGCTATTATCTTCCTCTTCCTCTTCCTCCATTAGGGGAGGAGTTCTGTCGTTATTACAGTGCCTGCCCAGCTCAACTTTCTCCTTATATCTACAAGATCTTCCTCATGCTAACGAAGTATGCAGAGTTGGCTGGCTGCGAGATTTCCATCCGCCATTTTATGCACCTCTTCGCGCCTAGCTTCCACAAGGGAACGATGATTCAACTTCACCATCGTGGAACCAAAGGGTTGGTGGCTGGAATGGACGACAAAGAAACTCGCCAGTTTTGGTTTAATTATTTCTTTGTCAAAACCGAGCACGTGGTGGCAAACCCTAGCGGGTTCCCCGAGTAGTGGAATTTTTCTCGTAAGTGTCTTCGCCCACTGAATCACGCTCTTTTATCTTTTTTCTGTGTTTCATGACTTACTTGTTTCTTTCCCTTTCGTGTAGCTGAGAGGCATCCCCCTTCCCTGGTCGCCGACATCGCTGACTAGGTGGCACAAGTCCTCCCCTTTACCATAGGGATTTGTGATTGGGCGTCTTTCAACAAGAAGTTTGGGCCCAAGCCCTCGACCGGTAAGTTGAACCTCGTCTTGTAGATATTCCTAATTTGTTATAGTTCATCTCCTCTTTGTACTTATGATTATTTTATTGGCGTTAGGTCGGAAGAATTCCAAGAAGGTGAAGTCCTCCGTTCCTGCCTTCCACCAGGCAGTCGCCTCGGCTGGGATGCAATTCGTGTTGGCCGAGTTCGTGCATAATGCTTCTCCTCAGACCCTGTCATTGAGTGAATCTAGCCCATAGATGACTGTCATGTCAACAGATACCCCGACCCGCCCAGTGATGCACATGATAGATGAGTCTTGTCCTAGCGAGGAGGAAACGACACCGTTGAAGAGGCGGAGGGTAGAGACTGGCAGAGTCACCACGACCACTACCGCGCCTGAGGGGCCGATCATATTGGATGCGGAGTTGGCGCATCCACCAGTTATCGAGGCTGCTCCTACGCCATAGGTCACCACTGAGGGGGGAGAACGGCCACGAACCGCGGAGGTCGGGTCATCATCTGCGGGTGAGAGAGGCAAAATTGTCATTGTAGAAGACGATGGGTCAGGCTCTGATATAGACCCGAGGAGGTGCGCGCCTTCGAATAGAGGTTTACTCGAGTAGAAATAAAGAATGAGAGGTCTACTCGAAACATTGTCATCCACGTGGATTTCAACCTGTTGGTTAATACGGAACATGTGGTTCCAGTTTTTGACCCTATGTGAGCGGACTCCGAGAATAGGACATTAAAGGACGCGGACCTATCACTAGGTATTTATGGGATGTCCCTACGAGTAAGTTCCTTTTCCACGCTTTAACTTCATTCCTTTTTTTTACGTTATCTTCCTTTACTGATCTTTCTTGTTTTGTTTATCAGACTCTCATTTTGGAGATTTAGCGCGATCATCGGGAAGAGAAGAGGGCGGCCCTCTATAAAAATATGGTGTCCAAATATAGGGAATATCGTACCAAGCACCGAGAACTGGTCAGCATACTCGGCGAGGACGGTCAATTCCAGACTCTCTGGGATGAGCTGAAACAAAAAGATGAGGAGATTAAGGAGAATGATGGTGAACTTGTGAGGGCTATTGGCAGGTGCAGCGTGCTTGAGGGGACGTTGAGATCCAAAGATGACGAGCTCGAGGTAAGCAAGGGGATAATGGCCAAGAATGGAGATCTCCAGGCTCAATTGGCGTCCTTAAGAGTCGAGCTTGAGCAGAGTGAAGCCAAAGCCAACGGCTTGAGGGACGAGTTGACCACCAAAGCTGAGGAATTGGAGAGAGTTGAGAGAGCCAGAACGACTGCTGTGGCGGAGGCGGCTACACTAGCAGGTACCCTCCACGTCTTCAGGTCTGAGCGGGCTAGTGAAGCAGAAACATCGACGCTTAAAAAAGCGAGGCTTGAAGAGCGGATAGGCGGTTTAGAGGCAGAGGTCTCAGATTTGAGAGAGAAGATTGCCGTCCTAAAAGCCGAGAAGGCACATCAATAGGCCCATCCATCCACCTCTCATGCTTCCACTTATCCCAGTGTGTCACGAGACTTGTATGAGAAGTGGGTTCATGCTGAGGACCAACTTGATATATATAGGGCTCTGATGACGGCCTGGAAGGCTTCTGAGGTGGAATTCGAGGGTGCTCGTGTCAAGGCACGTGCAACTCGTGATGCCTGCGGCTAAAACCCCGGTACGCCAGGGATGGATGATGACGAGGATGACTTGGACGGGCTCGTATCTGATGCTTGGTATGACGATGAGTATGCTGATGGCGCGGGTGATGGTGGAGATGGTGCTGTTAGACCGCGCGGTGAAGGTGGCGATAGCACAGGCGGGGATGATGTAGTGTGATGCTTTTCTACTTAGTTTTGTTCTTTTCTTTCTGTTTTTTTGTGGGGGCGTCTTTCTAGCCCTTTGTAAGATGTTTTTTTTTTCTTTGGAATGGAATTATTGATTTTTTGTTGTATGTTCTCAGCCCTTTTTCTTTTCTTCAAATGATTTTCTTTGTAAGAGTTCCTGACTCTTAGTTGGTTCGAATAAGGCCGAACATTAATTAATTCAAACGAAGTCGAATGTTAGTCGATTCGAGCGAGACTTAAGCGATTTGACGAGCTCGACAGTTAATTAATTCGAACGAGGTCAAATGTGAATCTATTCGACCGAGGTCAAATGGTTGAATTTAAGTGATTCGACGAGGTCGAATGTGAACTTTGAGATTGGCGTAATATATAAACTTGGCGGAGAAATGAGAAACTCATGTATTTGCGTATTTTCGCTTTGTTTATACATTAATTGGATAAGTTTACATGTTTTTGCTCTGTTCTCACATACATTGGAGAATTCCCAGTCTATCTAGTCTTTTCATTGGTCGACCTGGAGAAGTAGTTGAGAGGTCGAGTGATGAAACTAACACTTAAACTTCAAGACGCCCTCTTCGTCGCCTCGTTAAAAAAATCCCCGAGAAAACCCAATTGGAACAAAACTCGGATGAGGGAAAAAGAGTACGACTTGGGGGACGTCTATCTTTAGAAGTTGAATTATTTGAGGTGGGCGACGTTCCAATTATTTGGCAGTATTTTTTCCTCCATTATTTCTAGCTGGAACGACCTTTTGCTTACCGCCATTTTGTATGGGCCGTCCTAATTGGTTCCTATTTTGCCTTCCCGTAGGTCTTTGCTCGCTTGTGTTTTGGATTTAAGTACATAGTCCCCGACTTTGAGTGTCCTGACTTTGGCTTTTTTGTTGTAGTACCACTCTGCCTGCTGTTTTTGCGCTATCATTTTTATGTTGGCCATGTCTCTCCGCTCGTCGGCTTCGTCGAGGTCTTGCCTTCTGCTTTCATCATTGCTTGGCCCGCTCTCGTTTGAGTATCTTAGACTTGGTTCACCGACTTCGACCGATATTACTGCATCAGTCCCATAGACTAGTGAGTATGGTGTTTCTTCTGTGCTTGTTTTCGGCGTGGTGCGGTATGCCCATAGAACTTCCGACAGTAATTTCGGCCACAGTCCCTTGGCGTTCTTGAGCTTATTTTTCATGATGTTCAATATTATTTTGTTGGAGGACTCCACCTGACCGTTGCCTGCGGGATGATATGGCATAGAGAGTATTCTCTTGATGTGCCATTTCTTGAAGAACTCGGCGGTCTTTTTCCCATTGAACCGGGGTCCATTCTCACAATTGATTTCTTTAGGGACGCCGAAGCGACATATGATGTTTCTCCATATGAATGTGATAACTTCTTGCTCGCGTATTTGGAAGAATGCACCTGCTTCTACCCACTTGGATAAATAGTCAATTAAAATTAAAAGAAATCGTACATTACATTGTCCCGCTGGGAAGGGTCCGACGATGTCCATTCCCCATTTGATGAAAGGCCAAGGTGAGGTGACTGAGTGGAGGTGTTCGCCTGCTTGGTGAATCATGGGGGCATATTTTTGGCATTGCTCGCACCTTCTGACGAAGTCGGCGACCTCCTTTTTCATTGTGGGCCAATAGTAGCCTGCTCGTATGAGGCATCTGATGAGAGCTCGATTGCCGGTATGAGCTCCACAGTGGCCTTCGTGTAATTCTTCGAGGACACACCGCGTTTGGTTTGGTCCTAAGCATTTTGTTAGGGGATCGCTAAACGTTCTTTTGTACAAGTCGTTATTGATGATGTTGTACCTGGCCGCCTGCATTCGAAGCTTCTTGGCTTCTATTTTATCGGGTGGGAGCACTCCGTCCTGCAAATATGAGATAATATGATTGCACCAGTCCCAAGTCATGTTTATAGTTCATACTTCGATTTGATCTATTGATGAATGGAGGAGAGTGACCACGTTATCTTTTTCGTTTATGTTCCTAGTAGCTGCCACCAATTTGCCGAGGCTGTCTGTCTCGATGTTCTACGCTCGAGGTATCTGGTCAAGCTGACATTCATTGAACTCGGGTAGCAGCTTGCAGATATCGGCCTGATATTTTTGTAGCCTTTGTTCTTTGATTTGGAAATTTCATGTGACTTGATTGACGACGAGTTGTGAGTCACATCGGAGGACGACCTGTCGTGCTCCGTATTTGAGGGCCAGTTTTAGTCCTGCAATCACGGCCTCATACTCGGCCTTATTGTTAGTCATATCGGGACACCATATGGACTGGCAAATTACTTCGCTTGTCGGGACCTCGAGTATGAGTCCTAGTTCAGATCCTGACGCGTTGGAGGCACCGTCGGTGAATAGAATCCAAATGTCAGGTAACTTGAGGGAAGTATTAGTGTCTTCCGTTTCAACCTCGGTCATTATTTTAGCGCTGAAGTCGGCAACGAAGTCAGCAAGTACTTGCGACTTTATCATTGTTCGCGGCTGATATATTATATCATGCTCACTTAACTTGATGGCCCATTTATCCAACCTACCCGACAACTCGGGTTTATGTAGGATACTCCTCAGGGGAAAGGTCGTGACTACCGAGATGGGGTGGCATTGGAAATAAGGTTTAAGCTTTCGTGAAGCTACGACTAAAGCCAGTGCCAACTTTTCAAGGTGAGGATACCTCGTTTCGGCGTCGACCAAAGTTTTGCTAATTTAATAGATTGGAGACTGCGTACCTTTGTTTTCACGGATCAAGACTGTGTTCACCGCAACGCCGGACACGGCCAGGTAGATTAGTAGGCGTTCTCCGGGTTCCGCCTTGGAAAGCAGCAGGGGCGAGGACATGTATGCTTATAATTCTCTTAGGGCGTTGACGCACTCGGAATTCCATTGGAGTCTGTTGTCCTTCTTGAGTACGCCGAAGAATTTGTGGCATCTATCAGAGGATCGTGAGATGAACCTCGATAGGGCGACTATACGGCCAGAAACTTTTGCACCTGCTTCTTGCTGGTCAAATTTTTAGGTATTCCCTCTATAGCCTTGATTTGGTCGGAGTTAACCTCAATGCCTCTCTGCGACACCAAAAAGCTGAGGAACTTCCCTGAGGTCACGTCGAAGGCGCATTTCTAGGGATTTAACTTCATGCCATACCTCCTAAGTATGTTGAAGGCCTCCCTCAGATGGTCAATGTGATCTTCTTTTCTTTTCGACTTGACCAACATGTCGTCTATACATACCTCCATCGTCTTGCTGAGCTGCTCTTTGAACATTTTTGTTAGTAGTCTCTGATAGGTTGCCCCTGCATTTTTCAGTCTGAACGGCATGACTCTGTAGCAGTACGTCCCTTGGTGGGTGATGAAAGAGGTTTTTTTCCTGATCCTCCTCCTCTATAACGATTTGGTTGTAACATGAGAAGGCGTCCAAGAAACTTAATAGCTCATGCTCTATTGTCGCGTTGATGAGTTGATCAATGTGAGGCAACGAGAATGAGTCTTTCGGGAAGGCCTTGTTCAGATCTGTGAAGTCAAGGAACATGCGCCATTTCCCATTTTTCTTTTTCACCATGACCGTGTTGGCGACCTATTGGGGGTACTTTGACTCCCCGATAGAACCGTTTGCGAGAAATTTTTATACCTCTTCGCGAACGGCATCATTTATTGCAGCGTTAAATTTTCTTCTGATCTACCGTACCGGTGGGTAGAGTGGGTCGACATTCATCTTGTGCGTTGCTGTTTCCTTCGAGATGCCTGGCATATATGCATGGGAGAAGGCAAACAAGTCTGCGTTGTCAGTTAAAGATTTATGGAATTTACTTGGTTCTTGGAGTTTGTGGTCGGTGTAAGTTTTTTTGTTATGGTTGCTTTTATCCAGCTGAACGGGATTGAGGTCTTTCACAGTTGATCCCGTGGCTTCCACGATGTCGGGGTCTTTGATGACATCTCTTTGTTCGTCACCGTCTAACCCCAACCTCGCTAATTGCTACGCTTCTGTGCAGTTGCCTTTCAACTGTTGAGTGTATGTGCAGTCTTGGGTGATGTGATAACATTCTTGGGATGTGCGCTGCTCGCCGCGAATACTGAATATTCCCCACGGGGTGGGAAACTTGATGACTTGATACAGTCTGCACGGGATGGCCCTCATGGCGTGTATCCAGGGTCATCCTATGATGGCGTTGTACGTTGTGTCTTGATTCATGATGTGAAACGTTGTTTCTAGGGTGATAGCACCGGCTAGAATGGGCAGTGTGATCTCTCCGGAGGTCCGCTCAACTGCATTGTTAAAATATGTTAGTGTTATGCAGTGTGGTACTATCTTATCCTCGAGTCTCATCTGTGCGAGAACTATAGGATGGATAATACACACGTCGCTTTCATCATCTACCATAATCCGTTTTACGTCGGTGTCTAAAATTTGTAAAGTAATAACAAGAGCATCATAGTGAGGGAAGGTCAAACCGTGGGTATCCCACTTATCGAAGATAATACTTTCTTCGAGATCATCATACCGTTATGGGTGATCGATCGCTTTAACTTGTGGGTGGTTGTGAATTTCACGTGAATGATCGTTGCGTCATCGCCTCCATCGATAATCATCTAGATGGTGCGGGCTAGGTAGGGTGGTTTCGGGGGGCCTTGATGCTATTCCCGCCCACAGGCGAAATTGGCTCTTCCTCGGTCGCTCATCAGCTCCCTGGGGAGGGTGGTTTTGAGGGCATTCAACTTTCTAGTGTTTGGGTTGAACTTCATATTTTGCGGCCATTTAACCTTAGGGTTCTCTAGGGCGTAGACTATCTTTGAAGGAGAAACATAAAAATTATGAGCAAATAACAGTGGAGGCATACCTCTTTTGTTTCGATGAGTCCCTGTCTACGGCCTAGATGGGCCATCGTCGTGGCGGGGGGTGATATGAAGACAATTCTGATGTATGGCTGGTGTCTTTCACGATTGAGGCGCGGACCTACGCTCCCTTCGACTGTCGTTTCGACGGTGTTTTCTCGACTCCATAAAAACCGACGTCAATCGCTGGGTTGGTCCGATAAGGTCGTCCTCGTCGGCTCTTACCTCGGCATAGTAAGCGTTGTGTTTTTCTTCCAGGTAGTGGGGGATATTTCCTGAGCCTGCTCAACAGTTTTCTAGTTGCCCTCAACCCTCTCCTATTCATCCCGTTCTGGAAAGCTGCTACCGCCACTCCCTCTAACACATTTGGAAGGGTCATTCTCAATTTGTTGAACCGGGCGAGGAAGTCCCTGAGTCCTTCACCGGGTGACTATTTAATGGCGAATATGTCATTCACCCTGGCTTCTGCTTTCTTGGCCCCGGCATGGGCGGTGACGAGCTTGTCGGCCATCTCTTCAAATGTTTCTACGTAATGTGCTGGTAGTTGTGAGTACCATGTTAGGGCTCCCCCGGTTAGAGTTTCGCCGAATTTCTTCAACAGTACCGATAACACTTATTCTTTAGTAAGGTCGTTGCCTTTCACTGCAGTGACGCGGTGGATGATGTGATCATCAGGGTCCGTTGTGCCGTCATATATTTTTAAGTATGGCGGCATCTTGAATATTTTGGGTATAACATATAGTGCAGCCTCATCGCTATATGGTTGTTCCACGAACCGGCCGGCATCCTATTTTGGTAGAAGTTTTGGGGTGCATGGTATCTTATCAACCCTCTCTTGGTGTTCCCTCATTTGGTCGCGAAGTGCTTTATTCTCGTTCTCCATCTCTTCCATTTTTCTTATAATGGCAGCGAGGGTGTCATTATCTACATCATTAATAGTGTGAGTGGTACTTGTTGGAGGAGGAGCATGATGCTCGTTGGTTGTCGTTGTGATGTCGACTCGTGCATCGTTTCTACTCGCCCTTTGAGCGGGTTTGTCGAGTATACTGTTTAGTGTACACTTCAGCCATGCCTCTAGTAGTTTTTTCACTACTGGTGGTGCTTCTTTTGTCGTGGACGTTGAGGCTCCTTTCCTATGAGAGGCGGTAACGCTGCCATGAGGGGGGTGAATCACTTCGCCTAGGTGAAATGCTTGGCGTCACATTCTCCTCGTCATCTTCGTTAACCTCATTGATGGTGCTCAGGAGGTTAGCAATGAGGCCTGCTACTGCCTTCAATCTTCTCCATTTCCTATCATGTTAGTTCGTGCAAGCAGGAAAAAGAAAGCTCTGTCATTTTTTTAGATCTAGAAGAAACTAAAGTTTTAACTAGAAAACCCCCATAGACGGCGCCAAATTGTTTGACCAAAAAATATTAAGCTTTTTGTTAAACTAATTAAATAAGATGATAATGGGCAAGTCCTAGTTAAATATAATAAATCTTAGATCCGAGANAAAGAATGATTCACCCAAATATTGAATGATGTGGATGATTCCTCCTTCTGACAACAACGTGCGACAACTATATATGAAAATGGACAAAGTGTTTCTTAGATCGTGTGAGTGAAAAGGTAGAATAAATAACAAAATCAATCACAACAGTAAGGCAAGTTTTTTGTATTATCTCTCAAGAGTCAACTACTATGCTTCTATGCTCGACCTCGGTCTTGATATCTTGCTTGGCGACTCCTCGCTATTGGGCCCTGCTCGACGTCGGCCATAACTTCTACACTTGTTCATTCGCATTCGCTGAACTTGGTCGGATTTTGACCCATGCAACAGGTATGAAGAGAGGTAGAGGGCGGCCTAAGAAGTATTGGAGTGAGGTGATCATGCAAGACATGATGCGACTTCAAATATCTAAGGACATGGCTCTGGATAGGAAGGTGTGGAGGTCGAGCATTAAGGTTGTAGGTTAGAAGGGAGTCGAGCGTTTTTCTACGTTGTTCCGGGGCGGGGCTAGGATGATAATGTTTCGCCTTGGGTTGTTAGTGGTTATGAAGTTTCCACACTATTTTCCATGGAATTATTATTGGTTATTGTTATTGCTTTTACATCTATTTTCTATTTCTTATATACGCTGCTGATATTATTTTTCTGGTTTCTGTTGCTTTCACTGATCTATTATCTATTGTCTATTATTTATTTTCTTCTTCTTGAGCCGAGGGTCTTTCAGAAACAACCTCTCTACCCTTCTGCGGTAGGGGTAAGGTCTGTGTACACTTTACCCTCCCCATACTCCACTTGTGAGATTTTACTGGGGTGTTGTTGTATCTGCTTTACATTTACTCATCAGCGCGATATAAATTGATACTAGTAATAAACGTGAATACGGGAGCCTTAGAGCAATAATAAAGTTGTAAGTGATCTATATGTCACGGGTACGAATCGTATTGATATTTGTATTAAGGTAACCTAACCACATTATATCCTTTTTGGCGGCTCCTCACCGAATTTTATGTGAATACGATATATTTCGTGCCTCACATACGAAAGACTTTCGAAAATGGTTAGAAAGATGGGCTATATTGGGTTTGCCGTCAAAGCAGAATGGGGCCTTTAGTCCTTTCGTGGAATGTAAGACTACGTGGAACGTGGATCTATTCGTTCCTAGTCCTTTTCAATTGTCCAATTGGAATTGGATGGATCTAGTCATAAACAAATGGATTGTCCGACATGACTATCTTAAGTGGCAGTTCAGTTATTTATGATAAAACAAAGGGTATTAAGCTATAAGAAAGTTGTTGACGGTCATGTCCTTCGAAACAGTATATGTCAACACGAGAAGTATATGTCATCTGACGAGATATAGCGATATAAAGGGTTTTTCCATAAAGTCCACCTTTTCGTCGGGGAGATATTCAAATCTTCTCCCTTATCTTTTTAGTATTTGGTTTTAGTGGTAGCAATGCCCAAAAGTGTCCAAATGACCAACCATGTGATTACATCAATACCAAATTGGAATTTCCATTTTTAACTATATTAAACTTTTGGCTGATGACGAATTCCTCAATTAGACTTTCAAATGATTACATAATTTATTTTAAAAAGGGGCTATTCTTACCTTGTAATTTGAGAAGAATAGTTGAAAAAAGATCTTTTACATTTTGTATTTTCGCCTTCCCGAGTTCTAACATACTCCATCCGGTTCACAATAATTACTTTTTTAGTTATTTTCACACAAATTAAAAAATTTATCTTTTTATATTAATTAATAATAAAATTGATCATATTAACTTTTACTATCTCTTCAAATATAACACTCCTAGCACATACTCCAACACTATTTACTCCAAAAATAATATCGGAAAAAAATAATTAATTCATTCTTGAAGTCTGAAAAAATTAGATTATTTTGGACCATAAAAAGAGGACAAAAAAATCATTTATTATGAACTGAAAGGAGTATGAAACAAAACATATAAATGTGTTACTTGGCCTTCTTTTATACAAGGGGCAGGCACATGAGGAGGAGCATAGAGGCAAATATTAGCGAGCTAACCCTATCCATAAAATGTTCATAGTCTTTTTTTTTCCCTCCAAACTGAGAACATAAAACTTTATAAATACCCTGTAATTGTAATGTGATAACCAATACTTTGTTTTTGGTAATTGACAATCAATACTTTCTAATTATGTAATGGGTATAATAAAATACAATCGATAACCGAAAAAAAAAAAGGTGTAGATCCATTTCTGAGGAAAACTGGTTTCTCTCTTTTTTTTTTCATAGGAAAACTAATTTCATATAGAAGGAAAGTAGTTTCCAAAATTTTCGGGGGATTTGTAGCCGTACCATATATTTGTGTCACCTTTTAACTTGTACCTTATTTTTAAAATTATTGATTTGGTTGCCAATTGATAAAAAATTCGTAATAATATGACAATTATACCCCTGATAAATTGCGTGATCTGCAACCTTCCTCCTCTCCTCTCAGCAGCTTTATCAAAAAATTAGAAACTTGTCCAGATTCATCTTCATAATCACACTTGCATGAAGTTGTTTCATCTTGAAGATAAAAACTTCATGCTAATATAGCATGAAGTTGCTTCATGTTGAAGCTAAAACTTCATGCTAATATAGTATGAAGTTGTTTACATCGAAGCTTAAATTTCATGCTAATGCATATTGAAGTTATTTATCCTGCAGTCTATAGTTTTGTCATGAGTTTTATCCGAAACTTCAGCCTAAACATGTTGAAGTTATTTAGTTCATTTGCTAAAACTTCAGTTTAAACATGCTGAAGTTATTTAGTTCATTTGTGAAAATTTTAGACTAAACATGCTTAAGTTTTTGTCTTGTAGTATGTAATTTTCTAATGAGTTTTTGCTAATGCATGCTAAAGTTATTTAGTTCATTTGCTAAAACTTTAGACTAAACATGCTTAAGTTATTTAGTTCATTTGCTAAAACTTCAGACTAAACGTGCTTAAGTTATTTAGTTCATTTGCTAAAATTTCAGACTAAACGTGCTTAAGTTATTTAGTTCATTTGCTAAAACTTCATGCCAAAATATGCTGAAGTTTTGTCCTGCAGTCTACAGTTTTGTCAATAGTCCTGAAGGGCAAAATCATCTTTTTAAAATACTTTTAATAGAAAATGGGTACGTATGCAAACGAAAAAATAAAACGAGTATAAGTTAAAAGGTGGCGATCAAATAAGGCGCCCCACGCAATTTTTACAAAATTTTCCGCTAGAAATAATGTGTTCAGGTTTAAGATGCGACAACCTATATTACCCAACTAGAATAGGAAATAACATAAGTGCGTATCACTCCCAAAATATTTACCCGGATTTTCCCATTTGAAAATTAGTTACAACTCCTACCTAGGCAATCTAAACTTATTACACGTAAATTCATTTGCCTTTCCCCTTTTAATTTGCTTTACGCTTTTACCTAGTGTGAGGGGCAAATTTAAAATGCAAATATTTTTTTCGTTCTGTTTTATTGTATGACTTGAATTCCAAGTCTTCTGACTTCTGCAAAACATTAATCTTCCATTGGAGGACCTTGAAGCTTGAAACTCATAAATTGAGTTTGTGGTTATTTTGATCTGATTCTGACCGGGCATGTTCGAAATGTTAATTAAAGGATGTGGCTATATTCTGGGTCAATTTGGTGGAGATTTTAGAGTAGATTTTAAAATTTTGGGTTGAAATTGAGTTGAACTAGCAAAGAAGATAAATTTTTACGGTATACCAAAATGGTATATTGTATACTGTATTGGTGTACAATAATTAATTCAAGAGTATATAATTAACTACAATAGTATACTACTAATTTTTTTTTGAAGGAATTAACTAATCCTCTATATACCAAAATAACATATTATAAACTATTTTGGTTAATTCAATAGTATATAATTTATTGCGTTGAATTGTCGAAGAAGAATTTGTACTATAGACCAAAAAAATATACTATATACCATTTTGGTATACAATTCATTCAAAATGGTATATTATTATAGTATACTAAATAATGTAACGATATACTCTTACAATCAGGTCCTTTTAGAATTTTTAAATTTTTTTATTGTTAACTGATATTATTTCAGTTTAATAATTAAATTAATCTTTTTTTTTTTAAAATCTTTGCATATACAATTGTATACCCTATTGGTATAGTTATATGCTAAACTGGTATCATATGTTAGTTGGAATATTTTTTGATTGTATCAGCTATATTTAATTGATACACTATTTGATTTTTCTTTAGTAATAGTAGAATAGTACAATATCTTAAATTTTTTTAATTTTCCTTTATGCATGTGTATTATGTAATCATTTTGATTTTTTCTTTATGAGTTCGTTTTATATAATAGTATTATAATACAATATCTTGAAATATATTATTATATTAATATGTGGTACACTATTTTTTGATTTTTCTCTTTATGCATGTGTATTATGTAATAGTAGTATAGTCATATATAGTTGTCTGGAATTAATTAGTAGAACTGTATACCCTATTAGTATAATTATATGTCATATTGATATATGGTAGTTGAAATATTTTTTGATTGTTTTAGTTGCATTTTTAAGTGAATTCTATTCTAAAATGATTTATATGATCATGTTTTGTTGTGTTGGATTTTTTTGTACCCATGGACATAGATTTTGTGTATTATGTAATAGTTTTTATAGTTATATGCAGTTGTTGGAATGACCCAGTACAACTATATACCCTATTAGTATAACTATATACTATATTGGTATCAGTTGCAAGTTGAATATCGTTTAATAATAGTAATATAGTACAATATCTTGAAATACTTTATTATATTAATATGTGGTACACTATTTTTTTATTTTTCTCGTTATGCATGTGTGTTATGTAATAGTAGTATAGTCATATAGTTGTCGGGAATTAACAAGTAAAACTTTATACCATGTTGGTATAGTTATATGCTATATTGGTATCATATGGTAGTTTGAACATTTTTTTTGGTTGTTTTAGCTGCATTTTAAGTGAATTATATTCTGAAATTATTTATATGAACATGATTTGCAGAGGAGAAATTTTTTTGTGCCGATGGACATAGATTATGTGTATTACGTAATAGTTTTTATAGTTATAGGTATAACGACTCGGCCGGCCGTTTTGAGTGTTAGAGCCCCGATCCCCTAATAACTAAATTCCCCACATTTGTTTCTGGTATCAGGACTTATCGGAGTGATTAGTTATGAAATTCGGAGAGTTTTGGGACACTTAGTCCCTAATTTTGAGTTTAAGCCTTAGAAATTGGACCATAATCAGAACTGTGTGAAGACAGATCCAGAATGAAATTTCGTCGACTCCGTTAGCTCCTTGAGCGATTTTGGGGGTTAGGAACATGTCTGGAATGTGTTTTGGAGGTCCGTAGTAGATTTAGGCTTGAATTGGCGAACGTTAGATTTTCGGCGAATTCGGCCGATAAGGAAAATTTTGATATCGAGCTCGGAATAGAATTCCAGAAGTGGCTGTAGGTTCGTAGTGTCATTTTTGACATGAGTGTCAAATTTGAGGTCATTCGGACTAGGTTTGACGTGTGTCGGCATCGTTTTGTGGATTTTTGAAAAAATGCTAAGTTCTTAGGCTTGAATTCATGTTTAATTCTTATTTTTGGTGTTATTCAATGTGGTTTGAAGGCTCGACTAAGTCCGAATGATGTTATAGGACTGGTTGGTAGGTTTCGTTGAGGTCCCGGGGGCCTCGGGTGTGTTTCAGATGCTTTACGGGAAGAATTTTGGACTTATGCAATTTTCTGGTGTGATGAACCAGTCATTTTCGCACCTGCGGATGTTGGACCGCAGGAGCGGTGCCGCAGAAGCAGCTTGGTAATCGCAGAAGCAGACTTGGGCCAAGGCATCAGGACCGCAGATGCCGTCCAGTTACTGTAGATGCGGCCCCAACCCGAATAAGTTATTTTTGCACCTGCGATGCTTTCTACGCAGGTGCGGCCCATGAACCGCAGATGCGGAAATCGCTGGGCAGAAATAGAAAGTTTGAGGGTTTGAAATTTCATAACACAAAAATCGATTTGGAGCTCGGTGGGAGACGATTTCTCGAGGGTTTTTTGAAGGAGAACCATTCGGTAACGAATTCTAACTCTATTTTTTATCATAATACAATAATCTATTGTTGTTTTCCTTTTCTAATTAAGGAATTTGAGGGTAAAAGCTTGGAAATGGGGGAAAAGATTCCCCAAATTAAAAAACGAGATTTGAATGAGATTTTGACGTCGGGTGTTCTTAATTTGTAAATTTTACCTGATTCTGAGGCGTGGACCCGGGGGACTTTTAGGGGCGATTTTCCTAATTTTGCGTTTTAGCTTTGAATTGATTAGTTGGACTAGTGTCACGACCCCAAAATCACTCTGGCCGTGATGGCGCCTACCGTGATATTCAGCTAGCCAATTCACTATGTGTAGCATAAGGGAACTTTTCATATAATTCATTACTAATCTGATATTTCATATTCCATTTAAGCAATTCAAAACAAGTAAAGATAGGTAAAGCATTTAAACACATCCCGATCCCAGAGTCACTATTCATGAGCAACTAAAAGAAAATACAAATCTGATACTGTCTCCTTAATACAAGATAAGTCTGAGAATGGAAATACTAAAAAAATAGGGAGGAGAAAGGCAAGGTTGCGAACGTCGTGCAACTACCTCGCAAATCTCCAATATTCTCCAAAGGGAAAGATCAACTCTCACTCTGCCTCGACACCTGAATCTGCACACAAGGTGCAGAGAGTAACGTGAGTACGCCAACTCAGTAAGTAACAATTATATCTAAAGGCTGAGTGCAGTGACGAGCATTTAAAATCATATAAATCTCATAACATAAATACCTCAGTGGAAATAACATGATCATATCAGTAATTAAACTTCCGAATATCTCGTAAAAATTCCAGTTTCAATGAAAGTTGTTTAAAACATTTGTTCAACATTTTCAATAGAGGCTCAGTATAGAGGAAGAGTGAAAACAGTAATTTCATAAAACAAGCCCCTCGGACAAGCCTCTCAGTCACTCGTGACTCAACTATCACCAATCAGCACTCACACTCAGCACTCACGCTCAATAAGTACCTTATAATAACCGCCGTGGCGTGCAGCCCGATTCGTAAGTTTATATAGCCGACTCTGCTCACTGGGGGTGTGCAGACTCCGAAGGGGCTCCTACAGCCCAAAAGCTATATCGCTGCGGCGTGCAGCCCGACTCAATATCGATGCAGCTTGCATGCCGATCCAATATGTATATAATGTTGCGGCTTGCAGCCCGATCCATATATATATATATATATATATATATATATGCCCGATCCATAACTATCCTCACAATCCGGCTCTCGACCTCACTCAGTCATCATCCTCACAAGCCACTCGGGCATTTCAGTACAACTCAGGGGACTCAGCCCAAAATATCTTTCGCATAACTAAAAATAGAGTGATGAACAAGATTTAATAGTAAACATGTATAAATCATGACTGAGAATATATTTTCTATCAAAAACAATGTGAGGACAATAGAAAAATACCCCTGAGGGTCCAAACAGTACGGCGCCAGGCCCCAAACATGGCATTCAGCCCAAGTTAATAGAATCATTTCTAAAACACATGGAAATCATATAAAATTTATCAAATACGCAACTCTGCAGTTGCCACGGGACGGACCAAGTCACAATCCCTATCGGTGCATGTGCACACGCCCGTCACCTAGCATGTGTGTCACCTCATTTATCAAAATAGTACGAAATTCCGGGGTTTCATACCCTCAGGTCTAGATTTATAATTGTTACTTAACTCAAACCGGATGAAATCTACTCCGCGATGCCCTTGCCGCTCGACTCGGACTCAAATTTCCCCGAATCTATTCAAAATCATATTCATAACATCAATATATGCTAAAGGAACAAAACCCATGTGAAAATAATCAATTTACATAAAAAATCCCGAAATTGGCCAAACCCGACCCTCGGGCCCACGTCTCGGAATCCGATAAAAACCACATCACCAAAATCCTTATCCTCTCACGAATCCATGCATACCAAATTTATAAAAATCTAACTTCGTTTGACCCCTCAATCACCCAACTCTTAGTCTCAAGTTCCAGCCCTAATTCCCCAATTTTAATCCCACAAATCTCATGCTTAATCAGTTAGAAATCACCATAGAATCGAGTTTTAGGTCCAAAAATGTTACTTGAATCACTCTTCAAATTCCCTAAAAAAGCTCCAAGTCCGAACACAAATGGTGGAAAAATAACCCAATTTCGCGAAGGCTTGATTTTATATGTTCTGCCCAGCTAAACCGCATCTTCGGTCACTTCCACCGCACCTGCGCAACCGCTTCTGCGGTCCAATCAACCTCTTCTGCGGTTTTCACCTAAACACCCAGGACTGCATCTGCGCCCCAGGCATCACACCTGCGGTCCCGCAGAAGCGTCCACCTCACTGCATCTGCGGTTATTCTCCACATGGCCAAATTCCACATCTGCGGCTCCCCTACCGCATCTGCGACCTCGCACCTGCGGTCTCCTATCCGCAGGTGCGGAAACATCTCCAACTTTGCACCATCAGCCATTCTGCTGCATTTTCCAAGTCCACCCCCCGATGACCATTCGAAATCACCCCGAGCCCCTCGAGGCCTCAATTAAAAATACCAACACGTCACATATCATCACACAAACGAATTCGAACCCTCGGAACACTCAAAACAACGTCAAAATATCAAACTACCCGAACTTCAAGCCTAAGGATTTCTAAACTTCTGAAAGTCGCCAACGATGCCGAAACCAACCAAACCACGTCCGAATGACCTGAAATTTTGCACACACATCACAAACGACAGTACGAACCTATTTCAACTTCCGGAATTCCATTCCAACCTCGATAGCTAATTTTCCACTGCCGACCGAAAATCGCCAAAAATCCAATTTCGCCAATTCAAGCCTAATTCTACCACGAAGCTCCGAATAACATTCCGAACACGTTCCTAAGTCCCAAATCACCTAAAGAAGCTATCCGAACCATAAAAAACCAAATTCTGAGATCATTTACCTATAAGTCAACTTCCGGTCTACTTTTCCAACTAATTAACCATCTTAAGAGACTAAGTGTCTCATTTCTCTCCCAACCACTTCGAACCCAAGCCAAACAACCTAACACAACATAAAAGAGTTGAACCACACATAATGAAGTAGAAATAGGGGAAATGGGGCTAAGACTCTCGGAACAAACGATCGGGTCGTTACTTTCTCCCTTTCTTAAACAAGCGTTTGTCCTCGAACGAGTCTAGAAACATACCTGGAGTCTCAAATAGGTGTGGATATCTGCTCTGCATCTCCCGCTCGGTCTCCCAGGTGGCCTCCTCCACCGGCTACCCCCTCCACTGCACCTTAACTGAAGCTATATCCTTTGACCTCAACCTTCAGACCTGCCGACCCAAAATAGCTACTGGCTCCATATCATAAGTCATATCAGCCTCTAGCTGAACCGAGCTGAATTCCAAAATATGGGACGGGTCACCAACATACTTCCGAAGAATGGAAACGTGAAACACTAGATGCACACTCGACAAGTTGGGTTGCAAATCAAGTCTATAAGCCACCTCCCCTACCCTCTGAAGCACCTCAAAAGGCCCAATGAACCAGGGGCTCAACTTGCCCCTCTTCCCAAAACGCATAACACTCTTCATGGGAGATACCTGCAGCAGAACCTTCTCCGCAGCCATGCAAGATACATCACAAACCTTCCTGTCCGCATAGCTCTTCTGCCTAGACTGCGCCGTGCTCACCTGCTCCTGAATCAACTTCATCTTATCTAAAGCATCCTGCACCAAATCTGTACCCAAGAGTCTAGCCTCACCTGGCTCAAACTAACCGACCGGAGATCTACACCTCCTCCCATATAAAGCCTCATACAGAGCCATCTGAATACTCGACTGATAACTATTATTATATGCAAACTCTGCGAGTGGCAGAAACTGGTCCCATGAACCCCCAAAATCAATGACACAAGCGCGCAACATGTCCTCCAGTATCTGAATAGTGCGCTCTGATTGCCCGCCCATCTGAGGGTGAAAGGCTGTGCTTAACTTGACCTGAGTACCCAAATCTCTCTGCACGGCCCTCCAAAACTGCGATGTGAGCTGAGTACCTCTATCAGGAATGATGGAAACTAGAACGCCATGCAACTGAACAATCTCCCGAATATAAATCTCATCTAACCAATCTGAAGAGTAGGTAGTACCAACAGGAATGAAGTGCACGGACTTGGTCAGTCGATCCATAATAACCCAAATAACATCAAACTTCCTCGAAGTCCGTGGGAGACCAACTACAAAGTTCATGGTGACCCACTCCCACTTCCACTCTGGAATATCCAACCTCTGATGCAATCCACCTGGTCTCTGGTGCTCATACTTGACCTGCTGACAGTTGAGACACCGAGCTACAAATTCAACAATATCCTTTTTCATCCACCTCCACCAATAATGTTGTCTCAGATACTGATACATCTTTGCGGCACTCGGATGGATGGAATACCGCGAGCTGTGGGCCTCCTCAAGAATCAACTCCCGAAGCCCATCTATATTAGGCACACATATCCGACCCTGCATCCTCATCACACCATCATCACCAATAGCCACATCCCTGACATCACCTTGTTGGACCCTATCCTGAAGAACAAGCAAGTGTGAGTCATCATACTGGCGCTCTCTGATACGATAAAGAGAAGACCCTGGAGGCTACGCAAGCCAATACCCGGCGGGGCTTCGATAAATCCAACCTCACAAAATGGCCCGCTAAGGCCTGAACATCAAGTGCTAATGGTCTCTCTATTGCTGGAAGGTATGCTAGACTCCCCAAACTATCTGCTCGACGACTCAAGGCATCATCCACTGCATTGGCCTTCCCCAGATGGTATAAAATAGTGATATCATAGTCCTTGAGAAGCTCCAACCATCTCCGTTGACGCAAATTTAGATCCTTCTGCTTAAACATGTGCTGCAGACTATAGTGATCAGTAATAACCTCACAATGAACCCGATACAAATAATAACACCAAATCCCCAAGGCGTGAATAATGGATGCTAACTCAAGAATGCACTGGATAATTTTTCTCACGAGTCTTCAACTGGCGCGAGGCGTAGGAAATCACCCTACTCTCCTGCATCAATACACAACCAATGCTTATACCCGAGGCATCACAATACACGGTATAAGAACCTGAAACTGATGGCAACATTAACGCTGGAGCTGTGGCCAAAGCAGCCTTGAGCTTCTGAAAGCTCTCCTCACACTCGTCCGACCACCTGAATGGATCACCCTTCTTGGTCAATTTGGTCAAGGGCAAAGCAATAAAAGAAAACCCCTCCACAAAGCGACGATAATATCCCGCCAAACCAAGGAAGCTCCTAAACTCTGTAGCTGAGGACGGTCTGGGCCAACTCTGCACCGCCTCTATCTTCTTCGAATATACCTGTATATACCCTCACTGGACACCACGTGCCCCAAGAAATCTATTGAGCCAAGCCAAAACTCACACTTGGATAATTATGCATAAAGCTTCTCCTCCCTCAATCTCCGTAATACAAATCTCAAATGCTGAGCATGCTCCTCCTGGCTACTAGAGTACACCAGGATGTCATCAATGAACACAATAACGAAGGAATCCAAGTATGGATGGAATACACTATTCATCAAATGCATGAACGCTGATGGGGGATTGGTCTTCCCAAAAGATATCACCAAAAACTCATAATGGCCATAACGGGTCTTGAAAGCCGTCTTGGGAATATCTGAATCCCGAATCTTTAGCTGATGATACCCGGATCTCAAATCAATCTTAGGGAACACCCTGGCTCCCTGAAGCTGGTCAAACAAATCATCAATACGAGGCAAGGGATACTTATTCTTGACTATAACCTTGTTCAACTGCCTGTAGTCAATACAAATTCTCATGGAACCATCCTTTTTCTTTACAAACAACATCAGTGCACCCCAAGGTGACACACTAGGGTGAATAAACCCCTTAACTAGGAGTTCCTGAAGCTACTCGTTCAATTCCTTCAAATTTGCCGGTGCCATACGATACGGTGGAATAGAAATAGGCTGAGTGCCTGGCAACAAATCAATACCAAAATCAATATCCCTGTCAGGCAGCATGCCCGACAGGTCTGTAAGGAATACATCCGAAAAATCATGAACCACAGGAACATAATCAATAGTGGGAGTCTCAGCATTGACATCTCTCACATAAGACAAATAAGACAGACACCCTTTCTCCACCATACGCTGAGCCTTCAGGTATGAAATCATTCTAGTAGGAACATAATCAACGAAATCTCTCCACTCAACCCTCGGAAATCCCAGCATAGCTAAGGTCACGGTCTTAGTATGAACATCTAGAACAACATGACATGGATAAAGCCAATACATGCCCAATATCACATGAAAGTCAACCATGCTAAGCAATAACAGATCCACTCGGGTCTCCAAATCCCCAATAGACACCACACATGACCGATACACACGCTCCATAACAACAGTATTGCCCACAAGCCTAGGCACGTGAACAACTGTAACTAAAGACTCACGGGGCATATCCAGGAAATGAGCAAAATATGACGAAACATAGGAATATGTGGAACCAAGATCAAATAAGACTGAAGCATCTCGGTGACTAACTGAAACAATACCTGTAATCACAGCATCTGAGGCCATAGCTTTTTTCTGGCTGGAAGTGAATAAAAATGGGCCTGGCCTCCACCTGATCGACCCCCCCTCTAGGGCGGCCTCTAGCTTCCTGACCTCCACCTCTAGGTGCCTGGGCGAGTGGTGAAGTAACTGGAGCTGAAGTCGGGGGCTGACCCCTCTGTTGAGATGGACTCCCAAGAAGACGAGGACACTACCTCCTCATATTCCCAAACTCTCACACTCATAAAAACTCCCTGGTGCGGGGCACGAAGACTGAAGGGAACCCCTAGCACCGGGATAACTGATAGAACCACTTGGCATGGAGGAACCCTGAACTGATGGTGCACGTGATGAACTCTGGGCTGGAAGGGCACTGAATGATGAGCGGCCCGGATGAGAACTGCGGGAACCATGTCCCGATGATGCACCACTATAAGCTGGACGAGTTGACTGAGTAGGCCTAAATGGGCGGCCTCTACTATGCTGAAACTGACCCTGGAGGGAACACTACCAAAGCTGTCAGATCCCCGAGGCCTCTTTTCCTCCCTCTCATCTCGCTCCTGGCGACGAACTGACTCAATATCTCAGGCAATATCAACAATCTGCTCAAATGTAGCACCCGATACCCTCTCTCTGGTCATAAAAATACAAAGCTGATATGTGATGCCATCCACGAACCTCCTGATCCTCTCTCCCTCTCTCTCTATAGGGACCAACCAAATAGCATGACGGGCTAGCTCTGAGAATCTTATCTCATACTGCGTCACAGTCATATCATCCTAATGTAGCTGCTCAAACTGCTTGCGCAGCTCCTCTATGCGAGACTGTGGTACATACTTCTCTAAGAGAGTGGAAAACTGCTGCCAGGTAAGGGGCGCCACACCAACAGGCCTACGCCTCTCATAAGCCTCCCACCAAATAAAGGCAGCTCCTAAAAACTGGAAAGTAGTAAATGAGACCCCACTGTTCTACAATATACCTACAGTACGAAGAATCCTCTGACACTTTTCTAAGAAAACCTGGGCATCCTCGCCCTTAGCACCACTGAAAGTCGGAGGCTGAAGTCTACCAAACCTCTCCAACCTACGCTGCTCGTCATTAGGCATGACTGGAATCACATAGTCCTAAACAGGTGCAAGCGGCTGAGCTGGAGGTGCCTCCGGTGTCTGAAGTCCCTGAATAACCTGCTCAGGTGTATGAGCAGCAGGAGTCTGAGTGCCTCCCCCGACCTGAGAAGTAGCTGCTGTAGTAGAAACAACGACCGCCTGTGCAAGACTGGTGCACACGGTCAAAATCTGAGTCAAGGTCTCCTGAAGACCCGAAATAACAATAGGCACTACTGGTGCCTGGGCCGGTCCCACTGGAACATCTGCGGTTGGGACCTGATCTGGAATAACAGGTGGGTCTATGGGTACTGCCTCGGGTGCTGTACGGGCTGCATCTCTACCTCTACCACAGCCTCGACTGTGGCATCGACCCCTCGTGGGTCCCACTGGTGGTTGATCGCCCTGTTCGGTAGCACGTTTCCTCACCATCTGTGAGAGAATGAAACAACAGAAGTTTAGTTACCAGAATCAACAAATTCGCACGATAAGAATTCAAGAATGTGAGATTTTTCCTAAGGGTTCTGCAGCCTCTCGAAGATAAGTACAGACGTCTATGTACCGATCCGCAAGACTCTACTAACCCTGCTCATGACTGGTGAGTCCTATGTAACCTAGGCTCTGACACTAACTTGTCACGATCCCAAAACCACTCTGGCCATGATGAGCCTATCGTGATATTAGGCTAGCCAATTCACTAGTGTAGCATAAAGGAACTTTTCATTTAATTCATTACTAATTCGATATTTCATAAAACTTCTCTTTAAGCATTTCACAACAAGTAAGGATAGGTAAAGCATTCAAACACATCCCAATCCCCGAGTCACTAGTCATGAGCAACTAAAAGAAAATACAATCTGATACTGTCTTCTTAATACAAGATAAATCTGAGAATGGAAATACAAAAGAAATAGGAAGGAGAAAGGCAAGTATGACGACGTCGTGCAGCTACCTCGCAAATCTTCGATATGCTACAAAGGGGAAGATCAGCTCTCACTCTGCCCTAGCACCTGAATCTGCACACAAGGTGCAGGGAGTAACGTGAGTACGCCAACCCAGTAAGTAATAATTATATCTAAATACTGAGTGCAATGACGAGCATTTAAAATCATATATATCTCATAACATAAAAATCTCAATGGAAATAACAGGATCATATCAGTAATTAAACTTCTGAATATCTCGTAAAAGTTCCAGTTTCAATGAAAGTTGTTTAAAATATTTTTTCAAAATTTTCAATAGAGGCTCAGTATAGAGGAAGAGTGAAAACAGTAATTTCATAAAACAAGCCCCTCGGGCAAGCCTCTCAGTCACTCGTGACTCAACTATCACCAATCAGCACTCACGCTCAATAAGTACCTTATAATAACCGTTGCAGCGTGCATCGCGATCCGTAAGTATATATAGTCGACTGCGCTCACTGGGGGTGTGCAAACTCCGGAGGGGCTCCTAGAGCCCAATATATCGCTGGGGCATGCAGCCCGACCCAATATCGCTGTAGCGTGCAGGCCGATCCAATATGTATATATAACGCTGCGGCGTGCAGCCCGATCTATATATATATATATATATATATATAACGCTACAACGTGCAACCTGATCCATAACTATCCTCACAATCTGGCTCTCGGCCTCACTCAGTCATCATCCTCACAAGACACTCGGGCATTTCAGTACAACTCAAGGGACTCAGCCCAAAATATCTTTCGCATAATTAAAAATAGAGTGATGAACAAGATTAAATAGTAAACATGTATAAATCATAAATGAGAATATATTTCCTATCAAAAATAGTGTGAGGACATTAGAAAAATACACCTGGGGTCCAAACAGTATGGCACCAGGGCCCAAACATACATTCAGCACAAGTTAACAGAATCATTTCTAAAACACATGGAAATCATATAAAGTTTATCAAATACGCAACTCTGCAGTTGCCACGGGGCGAACCAAGTCACAATCCCTATCGGTGCACGCCCACACGCCCGTCACCTAGCATGTGTGTCACCTTATTTATCAAAATAGTAATTCCGGGGTTTCATACCTTCGGGTCTAGATTACAATCGTTACTTACCTCAAACCGGATGAAATCTACTCCGCGATGCCCTTGTCGCTCGACTCGGCCTCAAATTGACCTGAATCTATTCAAAATCAAATTCATAACATCAATATACGCTAAACGAAGAAAACTCATGCGAAAATAATCAAATTACATCAAAAATCTCGAAATTGGCCAAACCCGACCCCCGAGCCCACGTCTCGAAATCCGATAAAAATGACATCACCAAAATCCTTATCCTTTCACGAGTCCATGCATTCCAAATTTATAAAAATCTAATTTCGTTTGACCCCTTAATCACCCAACTCTTAATCTCACGTTCAAGCCCTAATTCCCCAATTTTAACCCCTAAATCCCACAAATTTCATGCTTAATCGGTTAAAAATCACCATAGAATCGAGTTTTAGGTCCAAAAATGTTACCTCAAAGTGTTTCCCTTTGAATCCCTCTTCAAAATCCCTTAAAAATCTCCAAGTTCGAACACAAATGGTGAAAAAATAACCCAATTTCGTGAAGGCTTGATTTTATATGTTCTGCCCAGCTAAACCGCATCTGCGATCACTTCCACCGCACATGCGCAACCGCTTCTGCGGTTTTCACTTAAACACCCAGGATCGCATATGCGCCCCAAGCACCACATCTGCGGTCCCGCAGAAGTGTCCACCTCACCGCATCTTCGGTTCTTCTCCACATGGACAAATTCCGCATCTGCGGCTCCCATACCGCATCTGCAACCTCGCACCTGCGGTCCCCTATCCGTAGGTGCGGAAATATCAGCAATTTTGCACCAGCAGCCATTCTGCTGCATTTTCCAAGTCCACTCCCCCGCGATGACCATTCGAAATCACCCCGAGCCCCTCGGGGCCTCAACTAAATATATCAACACATAACATATCATCACACGAATTAAGTCGAACCCTCGGAACACTCAAAACAATGTCAAAACACCAAATTACCCGAAATTCAAGCCTAAGGATTTCTAAACTTCCGAAATTCACCAACAATGCCGAAACCAACAAAACCACGTCCGAATGACCTGAAATTTTGCACACATATCACAAACGACATTACGAACCTATTAAACTTTCGGAATTCCATTTCGACCCCACTGGCTAATTTTCCACTGCCGACCAGAAATCGCCAAAAATCCAATTTTGTCAATTCAAGCCTAATTCTACCACGGACCTCCGAATAACATTCTGAACACGCTCCTAAGTCCCAAATCACCTAACAAAGATATTCGAACCATAAAAAACCAAATTCCGAGATGATTTACCTATAAGTCAACTTCCGGTTGACTTTTCAACTAATTAACCATCTTAAGAGACTAAGTGTCTCATTTCTCTCCACAACCACTCCGAACACGAGTCAACCAACCTAACACAATATTAACGAGCTAAGCCACACATAATGAAGAAGAAATGGGGGAAACGAGGCTAAGACTCTCGGAACGACCGATCGGGTCGTTACAACTAGTTGCTTGTAGTAATATTTACATTATGCAATTTATTTGAATAACCGAGTCATTCGAAGTCGGGTACTCGTGGCAAGAGCGTGATTTCAAGTTAATTTGAGCGGTTGAGGTAAATGGCTTACCTAACCTTGTGTTGGGGACTATCCCTTAGGATGTTCGATATTAATTGATATGTGGGTGCCGTGTACGTGAGGTGACGAGTACGCACACAGGCCGTTATTGCAAAAACCCTATTTTTCCTTCAAAAATCATAAATTGTTTTTTTTTCTCCTATTAAATTGCTTTAATATGTTAAATTGTTTAACTTAGATTAGAAAGACGTGCTTGCATGATTAATATTCAATTGCATATTTGGCACTCTGTGCGTCATGTTTAGTTAGTTTACTGCTTTTCCTTAGCTGTGATTTGATGAATTGTATAAATCGATGCCATACTTGTCATTTTATCTTGCATCGCATATTTTAATTGGGACTACGGACGTCTTCCGGGAGATCCCCCAGCACTGCATATTTATTTTGGGATTATGGACGTATTCCAGGAGATCCCCCTGCACTGCATATTTAAATTGGGACTACAGACGTATTCCGTAGATCCCCAAGAACTGCATATTTATTTGGGACTACAGACGTATTCTGGGAGATCCCCATGTATTGCATAGTCATCTGGAACTGCGGGACGGTATCCCGGGAGATTCCACCTTGAGTTTACCTTGTTTTGAGTCGAGGGCTCCCTTGACTGTTAAGTTTTTGAATGTTTTCTTTAATTGTTTTCTGTAGGATTTACTTACCTCATTTACTGTTTAAAATTGATTATATTTACTCTAGTAGGGCCTTAACCTGACCTCGTCACTACTTGATCGAGGTTAGGTTTGGTACGTACTGGGTACCAATTTGGTGTACTCGTGCCCTTTCCTGCACATGTTTTTGTGTACATATCCAGGTACTAGCTACAGGCTCGAGGATAGGATTTGCTGCTGATTCAAGGAGACTACAAGGTATTTCTGCCGCGTCCGCAGAATCCTCAGAGTCCCCTTCTACTCCATCGTCTAGAGTCTTCTTATGTATCTTCAGAATTTTGTATAGAGCCACTATATATGATAGAAGCTTGTGACTTAGTGATATTTCGGGTCTCGGGAAAGCTATCTTTTGTATATGCCGAGTTGCATTCTTTTTGATTATTCACAATACGCTGTTTTATCTTTTAAATGTTGTGTTCTCTTTAAATTTTTTGTAATATTAGGCTTACCTAGTGGTAAGGACTAGGTGCCGTGACAACACCTTTCGGAGGGTCAAATCGGGTCGTGACAAGTTGGTATCAGAGCCCTAGGTTCATAGGAGTTGCGAGTCACAATCTGGTTTATTAGAGTCTCGCGGATCGGTGCGGAGACGTCCGTGCTTATCTTCGGGAGGCTATGTAACTGTTAAGAACAATCATATTTCTTTGATTTCCTTGTCGTACTGGGAGGATTGAAGACCAGACACCCGATCCCCCTGCCAGAGCCTCCAGAGGCTGGGGTCGGGGTAGAGGACAACCACGCGGTGCAGCCCGAGCACCTGCGAGAGCTGCGTCAGGGGAGCCCCCAGCAGCTCCAGCTGGAGGGCCCGCACCAGATATTCCTATTGCTGCTCCAGCCTTCCAGGAGACTTTAGCTTAGTTCATGAGCATGTTCAGCACTCTAGCTCAGGCTGGACTACTTCTGATAGCTCCCGCTACATCTCAGGCCGGGGAGGGGCACAGACTCCCGCATCTGCATTCCTGAGCAGAGGGCCTAGGTTGATCAGGCCCCAAAGTATATTCCTATGCCCCCCAGTGGCTCCAGTTCAACATGAGACCAGGGTAGCTACTTCTGAGGAAGAGCAGCTCTGGCTCGAGAGGTACAAGAAGTACAACCCACCTATTTTCAGTGGACTAGCTTCAGATGACGCTCTAGGTTTTCTTGAGGAGTGTCATCGTATTCTCCACACTATGGGCATTGTGGATACGAATGGAGTCTCTTTCACTGCTTTCCTGCTGAGGGGGAGAAATATCAGTGGTGGCATGCCTATGAGCTAAGTAGTCCGGACGAAGCATCCTCACTCACTTGGACTCATTTTTCAGAGATGTTCTTACGCGAGTATGTCCCTCAGAGCCTCAGAGATGCTTGGCGTGCAGAGTTTGAGCAACACGGCAGGGTGCTATGACTGTGTCGGACTTTGCAGTCCGTTTTAGTGAGTTAGCTTGTCACGCACCGGCTTTGGTTGCCACAGTCAGAGAGAGGGTTCATGTCACGACCCGAATTTCCCACCATCGGGACCGTGATGGCGCCTAACGCTGAACCCGCTAGGCAAGCCAACGTAAGTATTAAATTTATCTTATTACTTTATTATTACCATATAGCATGCAAAAAAGACAACCTAACATAGATAGAATTAGAAAATGGAGCAAGGTATATAAACTCAATGTATGCCTTTACGAAATTTCACAAACCAATCCCAGAATTTTGGAGTCACAAGCTCACGGACTACTACGAATAATACATATAACGGTCTGAATGAAATAAGTAAATCTATTTCTGAAATATCTAGAACAAAATACAAAAGAAGTAGGAAGGGACGCCAAGGTCTGCGGACGCCTGCAGGACTACCTCGGGGTCTCCACTGGGCTGAAGGCAGCAACCTCGATCTACGGTCCGTAGGGTCCTACACCGGGATCTGCACGAAAGTGCAGAGTGTAGCATCAGTACAACCGACCCCATATACTGAGTAAGTGCCGAGTCTAACCTCGGCGAAGTAGTGACGAGGCTAGGACACGACAACCAAAGTCAACCTGTGCAGTCTAATTGTATACGGAGAAAAATAATGCAATGAGAAATAAACAGTTAAGCATATGGGAAAAGGGGAAAACATGCTGAGAGGAGGAAATATCAATAATGGAGGTAACGAGATAAGGCACAATTTAGATATCACTTTAAGCAACGGAATAGTAATACGAAGACAAGTGCACGACATCACCCTTCGTGCTTTTACTCTCGTCCTCACCATCAGAATTAATATATTCGGCACGACATCACCCTTCGTGATTTTACCTCACAACATCATGGCACGACATTATTCTTCGTGCATTATCTCTCATATCATGGCGCGACATCACCCTTCGTGCTTTTAAAATCACAATATCGGCACAACATCATCCTTCGTGCATTAAGATTCACTCACAATATCACGCACGTCATCACCCTTCGTGCTTTTACATTCTTTCTCACCCAAACACATCAAATGATAGCAATCCATAAAGGAACAATAACGGAGTAAACAGAAATAAAACCATAACGTCGCGGCAAGGAAGTCCACAGTGGAATTAATACCATCCCAGCAAGGGAAAATAACTATATCCAATCTCACTTAGTACATAACTTCACATAAAAATATTCAACTGAAAATAATACTCAATACTTATTCAACATCAAGAAATTTCCACCAACATGGATAACTATAAAGTGAAACTCAAATATTACTTATGAAAAATCACATAAATCACAATATTCGACTCACGGGCATGCTTGACACCAACGTATAGGTACTCGTCACCTCACATATACGTCGAACATGATTCCTACACATAGCAAATAGGACACAACACCTATTCCCTCAAGCTAAGGTTAAGCCAAACATTTACCTCAAATTTCACGACCAAAATCAAGCCTCGATTACCGCTTTCCCTTTTGAATTTGACTCCAATTCACTTGTATCTAGACATATTCAACTCAATAACATCAATAAATTCCAAACAATTCCATCCCAACGCTTTATTATAGGTTTTACATCATTCTTCCCAAAAAGTCAAAAATTGACCCAGGCCCGCTTGGTCAAAACACAAGGTTCAGACCAAAACCCGATCACTCATTCACCTACGAGCCCGAATATGTAATTAGTTTCGAAATCCACCCCAAATCGAGGTCTAAATTCACAAATTTGTAAAATCCCTCGTTCTCCAAAAATCCCTAATTTCTACCCTTGAAGAACAAGATTTAGGCCTAGAAATATAATGGGTGTTAATGGAAATTGAAGAAAACGAGTCCAAGAACACATACCTATGTTTTGTGGTGAAATCCCTCTTCAAAATCGCCCCTAATCTACCTTGGTTTTGAAAATGTGAAGAAATGGCTAAAATCCCAACTTGCTACTGTTTTAAAAAGACAGGGCAAAAATATACCCTATGCAATCGCGACCAGGGCAGTGCGTATACATAGGCTTGACTTCACTGGCCTATGCATTCACGATCCATGAGCCGCGTTCGCACATGGTTAAGACTACCCAGCCCCCAGCTCCCACCTAAGGCAATGCGTTCGCACTATTTCACCTGCGTTCGCACAGGCCAGCCCTTGCCAGGCTATGCGTTCGCGTAACACTCTATGCATTAGCATAGAGTAAATCCCAGGCCCTTCCCCATTTGGTCAATGTGTTCGCATGGGTTACCATGAATTCTCACAGTGTATTTTACCAGACACCGGAAACCAGCAATTACACCAGATTTTCCAAGTCCAAAAACACTTTGACGCCTATCCGAAACTCACCCGAGCCCTCGGGGCTCCAAACCAAATATTTACACAATCTCAAAAACATCCTACGGACTTACTCGTGCGGTCAAATCGCCAAAATAACATCTTAAACAACGAATTTAGCATAGAAATCAAAGAAAAATCTCAAAACTTTCAAAGTTCAAATTTTAATAATACGGGTCCGAATCACGTCAAACGACCTCCATTTCTTACCAAATTTTACAGACATATCATAATTATCATATTGAACCTGTACCGTGCTCCGGAACCAAAATACGGGTCCAAGACCATAAATTTCAATTATAGCCAAAATTCCAAAAACTCTTATATTTTCAGTGAATCAATTTTTTCAAAAATTTATTTCTCGGGCTTAGGACCTCGGAATTCGATTCCGGGCATACGCCCAAGTCCCATATTTTCTTATAGACCCTCCGGGACCTTCGAATCACGGGTCCGGGTCTGTTTACCCAAAATGTTGACCGAAGTCAACTTAAATTCAATATGAAGGCCATTTTAGCATTTTTCTCAGTTTTTCACATAGAAGCTTCCCGGATACATGCCCGGGCTGCGCACGCATAACGAAGTAAGATAAAAGGAGGTTTTTAAGGCGTCAGAACATAGTTTTGACTTATAAAACAAGGGATGAACTTTTGGGTCATCACAGTTCGTCGATTCATTGAGGGACTCCACCCTAGTATTCGGACCAATATAGCCAGAGAGTTGGAGATGGATATCAGTTATCAGCAGGCAGTGAGTATTGCTAGGAGGGTAGCGGGCATGTTTGCTTGGGACAAAGAGGAGAGATAGTCCAAGAGGTCTCGATAGATTGGTCATTTCTCAAGAGCTCGTGCACCAGCAGCATACTATGGTAAGGGTTTTGTGAGTCGCCCTGTTCATTCAGCTCTTCCAGCAGCCAGCGGTATTCCAGCTCCTCCTAGACCTCAGGAGTCCTATTATGCACCACCAGTATCCAGTGTGCCTCCTGCTCAAGGTGCTATTACCGGCCAGTCCAGCAGGCCAGTTCCGAGTCAGTCTCAGCCGCAGCGTCCTCCGAGGGGTTGTTTTGAGTGTGGTGACACTCGTCACATGGTTAGAGATTGCCCCAGAGCTAGGAGGGGTGCATCTTCACAAACTTATCAAGATCTACGTGCTCCACTGGGTCCTCCGGTTATTCTCCCAACCCCGACTGCTACCCCACCTTCTCAGGCAACTTGAGGTGGAGGTTGGGGAGGTCGAGGTCGCCCTAGAAGGGGAGTCCATGCTAGGTACTATGCCCTTCCGGCCCGTCCAGAGGCTGTCGCTTTAGATTCAGTTATCATAGGGATTGTCCCAGTCTGTCATAGGGATGCCTCAGTATTATTTGACCTAAGCTCTATGAATTTATACGTGTCTTCCTATTTTGCTTCACATTTGGGGATACCTCGGGATTCTTTGAGTTCCCCTGTTTATGTATCTACTATTATGGGAGATTCTCTAGTTATGGACCGCGTATATCAGTCGTGTTTGATTGTTCTTAGTGGTTTCGAGACCAGGGTTGATTTGTTATTACTCAATATGGTAGATTTCGATGTTATCTTGGGCATGGACTGATTGTCGCCCCATTATGTTATTCTTGATTGTCATGCTAAGACTGTAACGCTGGCTATGCCAGGCTTACCAAGATTAGAGTGGAGAGGTACCTTAGAGTATACTCCCCACAGGGTCATTTCTTTTCTTAAGGCTCAACAGATGGTCGAGAATAGGTGTGATGCGTATTTGGCCTGTGTGAGATATGTCAGTGTTGTTACCCCTATAGTTGAGTCAGTCCCAGTAGTGAGGAATTTCCTTGATGTATTTCCAGTTGATCTTCCGGGTATGCTGCCCGATAGAGATATTGATTTTGGCATTGATTTGTTGCCGGGCACTCAACCCATTTCTATTCCTCCCTATCGTATGGATCCTCCTGAGTTGAGGGAGTTGAAGGAGCAGTTGCAAGAGTTGCTTGATAAGGGTTTCATCAGGCCAAGTGTATCACCTTGGGGTGCTCCGGTCTTATTTGTGAAGAAAAAGGATGGTTCTATGCGTATGTGTATTGATTATTGGCAGCTGAACAAGGTTACAGTGAAGAACAAGTATCCCTTGCCTCGCATCGATGATTTATTTGATCAATTAGGTGCCAAGGTATTTTCAAAGATTGACTTGCGTTCTGACTATCATCAGTTGAAGATTTAGGAGCCGGACATCCCGAAGACTGCCTTCAGGACCAAATATGGTCATTATGAGTTTCTTGTCATGTCATTTGGGCTAACCAATGCCTCAGCAGCCTTTATGCATTTGATGCACAATGCATTCCGGCCTTATCTTGATTCCTTCGTCATTGTGTTTATTGATAAGATCCTGGTATATTCCCGGTCTTGGGATGATCATGAGCAGTACTTGAGGACCGTGCTTCAGACTTTGAGGGAGAAGAAATTGTATGCAAAATTTTCTAAGTGTGAGTTCTGGATTGATTCAGTAGCATTCTTGGGCCACGTAGTGTTTTTTGATGGGATCAAGGTGGATCCGAAGAAGGTGGAGGCCGTGCAGAGTTGGCCCAAACCGTCATCAGCTACGGAGATCCGCAGTTTCCTGGGTTTGGCAGGGTACTATCGCCGCTTCGTAGAGGGATTTTCATCTATTGCAGCACCTATGACTAGACTGACCCAGAAAGGTGCTCCGTTCAGGTGGACTGAAGAGTGTGAGGAGAGCTTTCAAAAGCTCAAGACAGCTTTGACCACAAACCCAGTGTTAGTATTGCCTACAGGTTTAGGGTCCTACACTGTCTATTGTGATGCCTCGAGGATTGGCCTTGGAGCGGTATTGATGCAGGACGGTAGGGTGATTGCCTACGCGTCCATAAAGTTGAAGGTGCATGAGAAGAATTATCCAATTCATGACCTCGAGTTGGCAGCTATTGTTCACGACCTGAAGATCTGGCATCATTATTTATACGGTGTTCCCTGTGAGATTTACACTGATCACCGGAGTTTACAGCACTTGTTCAGGCAGAAGGACCTTAATCTGTGTCAGCGGAGGTGGTTGGAGTTACTAAAAGACTATTATATCACTATATTATACCACCCGGGTAAGGCCAATGTAGTGGTCGACGCCTTGAGTCGCCGGGCGGAGAGTTTGGAGAGTTTGGCATATATTCCGGTAGCTGAGAGGCCCCTAGCCTTGGATGTTTAGGACTTATCCAGCCAGTTCATGAGATTGGATATTTTAGAGCCTAGCCGGGTATTAGCTTGTGTGGTTGCTCGGTCTTGTCTTTATGACCGCATGAGAGAGCGTCAGTATGATGATCCCCACCTTCTGGTTCTTTAGGACAGGGTCCGGCGAGGTGATTCAAGAGATGTGACTATAGGTGATGATGGCGTGATGAAGATGCAGGGCCGGATCGGTGTGCCCAATGTAGATGGGCTTCGAGAGATGATTCTTGAGGAGGCCCATAGCTCGCGGTACTCCATTCACCCGTATGCCGCGAAGATGTACCAGGACTTGAGGCAACACTATTGGTGGAGAAGGATAAAGAAATATATAGTTGGATTCGTGGCCAAGTGTCTCAACTTTCAGCAGGTCAAATATGAGCACCAAAGGCCGGGTGGACTACTTCAGAGTTTAGAGATCCCCAAGTGGAATTGGGAGCAGATCACCATGGACTTTGTAGTTGTACTTCCACGAACTTTGAGAAAGTTCGATGCTATTCATCCCATTTCATTCTAGTGTTGACTACATACTCCTCAGAGGGATTGGCTGAGATTTATATCAGGGAGATTGTCCGCCTTCACTGTATTCCCGTATCCATCATTTTAGACAGAGGTACACAATTCACATCACGATTCTGGAGAGCCGTTCAGCAGGAGTTGGGTACTAGGGTGGAGCTGAGCACAACCTTTCACCCTCAGATGGACGGGAAGTCCGAGCGCACGATTCAGATTCTTGAGGATATGCTACGTGCATGTGTTATGGAGTTCGGAGGGTCATGGGACCAGTTCTTTCCACTTACAGAGTTTTCCTACAACAACAATTATTAGTACAACATTCATATGGCACCGTATGAGGCTTTGTACGGTATCCAGTGCCGGTCCCCAGTGGAATGGTTTGAGTCAGGCGAGGCCCGATTGTTGGGTACAGACTTGGTCCAGGATGCCCTGGATAAGGTAAAGGTGATTCAGAAGAGACTTCACAAAGTGCAGTCTAGGCAGAAGATTTATGCGGACCGGAAGGTTTGTGATTTGGCATTTATGACTGGTGATCGGGTTTTGCTTCGGGTATCGCCTATGAAGGGCGTCATGAGGTTCGGGAAGAAGGGTAAGTTGAGTCCGAGGTTCATTCTTCCATTTGAGATATTGCGGCACGTTGGGTACGTTGCTTATGAGCTTGCCTTGCCTCCCAACCTAGTAGGAGTTCATCCGATATTCCACGTTTCTATGCTCCGGAAGTATCACGGTGATCCGACTCATGTCTTGGATTTCAGCTCAGTCCAGTTGGACAAGGATCTATCTTATGTTGAGGAGCTAGTAGCCAATTTGGATAGGCAGGTCAGAAAGCTCAGGTCAAAGAATATTGCATTAGTAAAGTTTCAGTGGAGGGGTCAGCCGGTCGAGGAGGTGACTTGGGAGACTGAGCAGGATATGCATAGTCAGTACCCTTATCTTTTCACAGCTTCAGGTATGTCTTATTATTCGTTCGAGGATGAAAGATTGTTTTAAGAGGGGGAGAATGTAACGACCTGGCCGGTCGTTTTGAGAGTTAGAGCCCTGATCCCCTAATAACTGCTTTCCCCACATTTTTTTCTGCTATCGGGACTTTCCGGAGTGATTAGTTATGGAATTCGGAGAGTTTTGGACACTTAGTTCCTAATTGTGAGTTTAAGCCTTAGAAATTGGACCATAATTAGAACTGTGTGAAAACGGATCCGGAATGGAATTTCATCAACTCAGTTAGCTCCGTTTAGCGATTTTGGGGTTAGGAGCGCGTCCGGAATGTATTTTGGAGGTTCGTAATAGATTTAGGCTTGAATTGGCGAAAGTTAGATTTTCGGCGAATTCGGCCGATAAGGAAAATTTTGATATCGAGCTCAGAATGAAATTCCGGAAGTGGCTGGTAGGTTTGTAGTGTCATTGTGACCTTTATGTCAAATTTGAGGTCATTCGGACTAGGTTTGAAATGTTTCGGCATCGTTTGTGGATTTTGGAAAAAATGCTAAGTTCTTAGGCATGAATTCATGTTTAATTCTTGTTTTTGGTGCTATTCGATGTGTTTGAAGGCTCGACTAAGTCCAAATGATATTATAGGACTGGTTGGTAGGTTTGGTTGGGGTCCCGGGGGCCTCGGGTGTGTTTCAGATGCTTTACAGGAAGAATTTTGGACTTAGGCAATTTTCTTGTGTGCTAAACCTGTCATTTTCGCACCTGCGGATGTTGGACCTCAGGTGCAGCGCCGCAGAAGCGGCTTGGTAATCGCAGAAGCAGACTTCGGCCAAGGCATCAGGAACCGCAGATGCGGCTGGGGAACCGTAGATGCGTCCCCAGCATGGATAAGTTGTTTTCGCACCTGCGATGCTTTCTACGCAGGTGCGGCCCCATGAACCACAGATGTGGAAATCGCTGGGCAGAAATAAGGAGTTCGAGGGTTTGAAATTTCATAACACAAAAATCAATTTGGAGCTCGGTGGGAGACGATTTCTCGACGATTTTTGAAGGAGAATCATTGGATAACGAATTCTAACTCTATTTTTATCATAATACAATAATCTATTGTTGTTTTCCTCTTCTAATGAAGGAATTTGAGTGTAAAATCTTGGAAATGGGGGGAAAAGTTCCCCAAATTGAAAATCCGAGATTTGAATAAGATTTTGACGTCGGATCTAGATGATTTTGTTCAAGTGCACTCGGCAGTGAACGGGTGTTCTTAATTTGTAAATTTTACCCAATTTTGAGGCGTGGGTGATGTGTCGCTATAATTCATGATTTAACGCATTATGTGCCTTGCATTTTACGTGCTTTAATGATAAAAATACACTTTGTTTGAGCGTAATGGAGTTTATTTTATGTGTAGGTGAATTAGAGATGAAAGCCGAGCTAAATGGATGCTTAAACGTCGAAAGTGCGCGTGAAAATGGTGAAAAGGAGAAGCTAGGAAAAAGCCAGCTCGACCAGGCTTTAGCCTGGCGAGGCCAGGGTCCAGATCCGACTTTCCAAGTCTTAAACACTTTCACGGCGCAACTAGGAGTGACTTACACGTTTAGGGCTTATTCCAACCATATAAATAGACCCAAAAAACACAACTTTGAAGGACTTTTGCCGTTGGAGACAAGAGGAGATCGTGAATCACAACTTGGAAGCTCAAAACGTTGATTTTTACATCCCTTATTCCTTACTCTGTAATTTAATTATGCAATTTACTTTGGATTTGATTACTATGAGTATGAGGAGATAAACTCCTAATCTAGGGTTGATGGAACCAATTGTCGGATGAAGTTTTTAACTTTATTCTTATAGATTCAAGTCGTGTTTATTCTATGATTGTTCAACTACGTTTTGTATTGTGATTAATTGAACGGGCCCTTGATTAATCGTGTCTAATTGCCTTGTATTTCTTGAGAAAGAATACTAGGTTAGATTGTTGTTGAGCAACACCACTTTTGGATAATTGAAGAGATTCATTACTTGAATTTAAAAGTGGGTTTAGAAATAACGAAGCTTTGGTGGGATAATCCAGAGTTGCATAATTTGTTAGCTAGAGTAGTTCGAAAGAATGCTTCTAGTAAAATTTCATAATTGATCGAGAGATGATTACGATATCTCATAACTCATAATTCTCAAAGAATACTACGGCGAGATATTAGCTTAAGAGTTAAGAATTAAGCCGGCAATTGGGGATATCATTACCCTAGATCTGTTTACCCTTGAATTCATCTTTATTCCTGATTATTGTTAGTCACTTGTCATTTTACTTTAACTACATAAAGTCCACTACTTATTGATAAACGTCTTACATCCGGAAATTGTCAGAGACTTAGCCTTATTAAGAGTTGTAGTGAATAGGTTAGTTCCCTGTTGATTCGACTCCGAACATAAACCGGTTTATATTTGCAGCGACCGCTTTGTCCTTTTTATAAGGCATAGTTGGGGGTGATCAAATTTTGGCGCCGTTGCTGGGGAGCTAACGGTGTTAGTTATTACGACTTAGAAGAATTTCTAGGATTTTTAGTTTAGATCAATTTTCTGGGTGTTATAACTATTTCCATTGAAATTCTCACGTTTGAACTCTGTTGTGACTCAGGTGTATGCCTAGAAACTCTTCGCGGACTGGTGAACTTTTCGAAGGACTCTCAGACCCCGATAAAACAACATTTCATAGCCTGCGAATCCCGCAACAAGAGATTTATGGCCCAGGACATCATGGTCTAAGGACATCATCCTCAATTGTCCAAAGACAGCATTCATAGTCCAACGGGAAATTGCATCATGTTTATATTATGCACGATATATGCTTTTTTTTATTTGCAGGCAATCCGGCCAGAACAGTCAACCAGGCGGGAGCGGACCGCTCCAGTTCTCTGATACAACCCCGTAAGACCTTCCTACTTTACCTTACCTCGCACATTGCGTCTGTTCTTGAGAAACATCACCGGTATATTTTGCCGATGATTCCGAAACTACATATGACATGATTCCTGTAAAACCAGGGATATGTAGGCAGCTCAGAAGCCAGGGTGCGGCCTAATTCTCTCTCGCAGTTTCATTTCGGACAAAATTGACCATCATATCTTTACCCGATAATTCTTTCATCTTCCCGGGTAAAGCGGGGTAGTTGATGATACCCAATTTTTCCTCAAATTATTTTTCAAACTTACATATAAGCCCTCAAAATTACTCTTTGTAATAATGAGTGTTTTTCCCTATTTTTCCATATTTTTACTAAATTATTTTCTTGTTTATTCTAATATTTCATATTTAAATAATTCATAAATTATGCTATAAATAATTTTAAAATATTTCTCTGCTCAGTATGTTATTTATAATCAATTTTTTATATAGTGAAACTCAATTATTTCACAAATTAGCCAGTTGGGTCTTATTTAATTTCAATTACAACAATTTTACAATTATGGCCCAATTGGACATTTTTGCACTATTTCAATTCGAAATTTATGTATTTTTACACCTAATATTAGTTAATTACTGTGATTTTATCTATTTTAAATTAATTTCATTTTTTTAATAATTATTGGTTATTTTAATTAATTAATTATCTATTTTTATTGGGTATTTAACACTTAGCCACATTTATTTAAAATTCAGCCACATTTTGTACCCAATTAACCCCAACCCATCATACCCCTAAACTACCCAACCCATAAGTCTCTACCCGGCCCAAACCCCAATTGATTTGAGTCGTTGATCAAGTGAGATCAACGGCCCAAATCCGTTCCTTCCTAAATTAACCCAAACGACCCCCCAAACGCCTCATTTCATTCGAGACCTCTCATCTCTCTATCCGGTCTCTCTCTCTCTCCCTTCTCTCTAGAACCTTCCCTGGTTCACCTCCTTCTCCGATGAATCTCAGCCCGTCTCCGACAACCTCCGACCACCCTCCTTTCGACTACCAGCCGCCATGACGCCTCCTTTCTCCGGTTACTTCCTCTCTGAGACCTTCACAGGTCTTTACCATGTCCAACGACTACTGGGGCTCCTGCTTGGGTGGTTTTCCGGATCTCTCCGGTGGGGTTTCAACACGATTATGCCATGACCACCACCGTCCTCGAGTTTTCACAGCAGGTTCTCCGATGTCTCTGAAACCCTAATTTTGAAACTTCCTGTTTTTCTCAGATCTACACTAGATCCAGGTTTATTACGAGTATTATAACACATTTTCTCAAAGGTTTTTCGGTTTAAACGAGTTTTTCACTTAGGGTTTCTGAAACCCTTTTTGAAACGATTTCTCAGAGTCGAGTAATTATTCTCATATGCTTAAATGCTTTATCCCTTTTAATCATGATTTATTCTGTTAAAACTTTAGTTTTAACACTGTATTCTAACCTTGAAGATGTCTTTACTAATTTGTTCCTTCGATTTGTATGTGTGTATGTTTCTCCATGAGTAACCCTTGATTCTTCCTATGATTTTACCCTATTGTACTTATTAGGGTTTCCTGACTATGCTTTTACCTATATCATGATTACCCTTTGTGATTCTGATTTTTGCCTATTACCTGCTCACTGCCCTCATGCTCATAGTGTCTTGTTAATTAACACTATGTGTTGGCCTGAGTCATGATTCTATGAAATTCTTACCTTTGCTATGTTATTGGATCCTTGATTCTATTGCTTCTTGCTTAATGTGTACTGTCTTCAATATTTTTTGAATCCCTGATTTCCTGTGATGACACTCTTTTCTGATTTCCGACTACTCTTCTTGTTTTACAACTTTAAATCACTCTCTTACTTTATTATGTGGCTGATTGCACTATTAACTGATTCCTACTGTTATTTCCTTAATTATACTTCATGTACCTGGCCCTAATTATTCACAATGTTTGAATTCTTTCCTGATTGTTATACCATTGCTATGTGAATTCTTTTCCTTATTTGCTCTCTCTTCTTTACCGTTTGAGATGACCCCTTTAATTAAGGGAAGACTTGGGCTGATTCTCATTTTTTACTGATTCTGGGGTCTACAATTACTAAACTAAATTGATTCCTTCCTTATTAATCATGTACTGATTCTTCTTACCTTATATATTACTGACTCTTACCCTTTGAATAAAATCCCTTAACTTAAGGGAGAACTTGCCTTAATTTCCTGATTAATTGATTTTGAGTTCCTTAATTACTACTTGACTTTGAATTTTACCTTATTTACTACTTGCTTTTCAACTATATATACTTCTGCTCTTTCATTGTAAAGACACGGACAAGAATAATGTTCTAAGCTCTCTCTTATGCTAGAACTCTTTCTCTCTTTCTTTCTTTGATCTATTACCGCCTTCTCTGCTCTTGTCTACTGTTAGCCGGCTGAAATCCAAGGCTAACTCCTGGGCTCTCACTTTGCTCTTGCATTTTGTTTTACTCTTTTTCACTAGTATGTTCTAATTAATTTCCAAGTCTCAAACCAATGTGTTTATTACTGTTTCAGTTTGTCATCTCCCTGATTTTCTTCTACTTGTGCTTCTACTGTTCAACCTGCAATTAAATCTCTCGTTTATCTGTCAGTGCTTACCATGCTCTATCTCTTTAATACTTACATGCTGAGTCAATAATGCTTATAGGACTGTTGTTTATTCTTAATTTACACCTGTTATACCTGTATCCTATTACTGACTATTGTCATGTTTAAACTTTTCCATTTCTTGATTCCCTGAACCTCTCTGATTTGCGCAACCATGCTTATACAAGTTTATGAAACCTATGTATCTCCTTTTGTTATTATGTGAATTATTTGTCCCCAATCCCCATGGTCCTTGTGAAATTATGCTGAACTCATGTGATTCTGTTTGTTTCCAAAAGTGATTTTCAAGAATAACTCTTCAGTCTCTCAACTGAATCCCATATTTTCAAAACTCTGTTTTCTCTCCTTCTGGCACTTTACACTACTCCTAGAAACTTAGGATCTACCCCCTTAATGTAAGCATTGCTTAGGGAACCCATGAGTTCCCTCTGAACTTTGACACACTGAGGGTGATAATTCCACACTGCACATTCTTACTTTTGGCAATTATATCTGGGTGCTGGTATTGGCTAGGGACCCAAGAGGGCCCTAGGGAGATTTTCCACACCCAGACCATGTAAGGCTGTGAAACTCGAAAGGATTGAGGTTGGGAGATATGGGCCTGATTGAAGGCTCCCTATAGAAGTAGCTTCTTATTTTCCTTTCAATAACGTAATTTATTATCCCCGGTTTGTAATAATCTGTAAATAAATACTTGGGGATGGATAGTGAATATGGGAGGGGACTATGCATGTTTAATATAGTATGGGTAGAAATCATGATCATAGGATTTACTTTACCTATGTGTGAAATAGTATTATGCTTAGGACATGCATACCATGCATTAGAAACCATGTTTAGATTGTTTACTTCAGCATCTCTACTATACTCCTATTTACTTTAGAAATCCTATTCACAGCATTTGCATCTAGAAATCATGCTTCAGGACTCATAATTAATGTGTGCATAATCAGTATATATACAGACGCCTAGGCAAACCTTAGGCCTAGTACTTATTAAAACCAAAATCAACTGTTTTATGTCTTTCCTGTATTAAAAATGATCCTTAGAACTAATCAGTCTCTTCTGAAAACCTTAGAACCTTGCTGTTTGTCACTACTTTTACTCCTGCAGCTGATGGATTTTCAAAACGATTCTCCTTTTCTGAAGTTCATGCAAATCATTTTGTTTTTCCTAAATCCTTGTTCTATTTTTTAAATTACCGGTTCTTGAAATTGTGCACTCACTCTCCTTTTACTAAAACTCCTTTAAACAACTGGATTTTGCCCTATTTTGAATTATTGGATTTCAAAGTAAGTCACTCTTGTTTGAAATTACTCTGCTTTATTTAAATCTTGCTTTACTTCTGATTACCGATTTTCTAAAAGTTATTCGTCTCTTTTTATTGAAGACTTCTAAACTGCTACGCACCTTTTAATTCCTGGTATTGTCTTTAAATGACTAGATTTTTAATCAATCACTCATCTCAAAACTATTCTGTCCTTTTAAACTTCCTGCTTTATTACTGAGTTTCAAGAAAACCAAAACTTCTGAAACCTACTGTTTTCCAACTTAAAACTCCTGTTTTAAATCCTGTCTTTGAGACCTTGGTTGTGTTTGAGACGTGCTATTTATGTGTTTACCTGTGGAGGGATCTATGAGCCTCTTATCTGCCCTTATGTGTTCCCATATTTGTAGTCCTAATTGTTTTGTATGTCGCTTAGAATTTTGTCCTTTTAAACCTAGGGGTTCGGCCTAGTACTCACCTTGTAGGATTTAGTAGTCCTAAACACCCTCCGGGAGTTATAGAATGGGACGGGTAATAGCACGCAATAAGCTTACGTGACCAGCACACGCTTCTTTAAATAACCTCTACGGGGTGGGAAGGGTAGAATACAGATATGATGACCGGTGCGTTAATACCACGTGTAGACCCTCTTCGAGGAGTGATTACCGGGTATTGCATTGATATGATCCGTATTACTTTAAACCTAGGACAATTCTTTTCAAATGTTTTTTTTTACTCTGATGTTTCCCAAAACCTTTAAAGATTTTCATACTTGTTTGAAATCCCCTCTTATATGAACCTTACTTGCTATTTGTTTACCATCCAAATTCACAAAACTTCTTGGCTGGATCCACAGGGGTGCCTAACACCTTCCCCTTAGGATAACTTTAAGCCCTTACCCAATCTCTGGTAATGCAAACTAGTTCATGAGTTATCTACTCTAGGTTCCCTAACGCACCAAAAATTCGTTAGGTGGCGACTCTTCCTTAAACCTCTTCCTTTAAGGAGTTGTCCAGAATGCCATAAACCCGATCTCTCCGCACCTGACCTGTGCTAGGAAAAAAGGGGGGCGCGACAGTTGTGCCCCAAATACAAGCAGAGACATTCCACTCACCAACAACATGCAGCATCTATTGCAGAATAAGGGATTGTTCTCCGGGTCACACATTGAAGACCCACAACAACACTTGAAAAATTTCTTGTCAATTTGTGTGACCCAAAGGCAGCCGAATGTGACCCCGAAAGCCATCAAGCTGCTATTGTTCCCGTACTTAGTGACTGGAGAGGCTCAAACTTGGATAAATTCGCTCCCAATAAATTCCATTTCCACATGGGAGGAATTAGTCAAGCAGTTCCTAAACAAGTTCTATCCTCCTAATAAGACGGCAAGGCAATGCAAACTAGTTCACGAGTTATCTACTCTAGGTGCCCTAACGCACCACAAAATCGTTAGGTGGTGACTCTTCCTTAAACCTCTTCCTTTAAGGAGTTGTCCAGAATGTCATAAACCCGATCTCTCCGCACCTGACTCGTGCGAGGAAAAAAGGGGGGGCGCGATAGCATGGCGACTCCGCTGGGGATATTCCCTAGGCTTACACCATTACAGGTTGTCTTGTGAATTTGGACCTTTCAATTTCTGTTTGAATGTTTATACCCTTTCCTATTCCTCGTTATATGATGTTAACTGTTTAATTCCACAAGTACTTATTTCTCCTAAGCAAAACTGATGTATCTTCATGTTTTCTTTTAATTGCTTTCAATTATAACTGCCGTATTTCCTTTCTTTACCGCTTTCCTCAATGTGAAAATACATGCTTACTTGTTTAAATGTTATTTATTGCATATCATGCTCCTCATTCATATTCCACTCGTGCCAAACATAATCCTATATCAACGCTTACAATGAGTGGTTGCAACTCCAATATTACTAACCCTAAATTCGAAAAGGCGTATTTGCGGTAAAACTAGTCGATCAGCGGTGTAGTCGACAGTTCCGTGCCTTCCCCCTTGAGTTGTCCGCTCAAGGGTACCGGTCTAAAACTCCATAGAAACCTTAATCTATTGTATGTTGCATACATCATGGTCAAACCTAGCCAGACTAACGTGTTCTCCGCACAACAACCTTTAAGATAGCCTTGTCCAAAGTCCATTGGGTCTCCCTGGAACCCAAACAGACGCCTTCACGTTCTGTGCATTTATTTGGAGAACTAAATGCTTCATGCTAATTATTGATGTTAAATAGTCGAGTTCGGTGGGGGTAAGGTCCTAAACTGTTTGTTTTGCAGAAATGAGGCACGATGTCCCCAGACTCAGCATGATCTAAAGTATGCCAAGAGGGCCAAGCTTAGAGAAGGTCCTTCTGGGACCAATTAGATAGGATTTTATTTTCCGCTTTATCAATGTAATAAGGTCGATGGCCATTAGTGATTTTATTTCTTGCTTATTGTTTTTGTATCGTTTTTGGATTCGTCCATTTTTACATCAATGAAATGAGGCATTTAGCACTTTAAGTTCTCCAAATCAAATTTGTCTCTAGGCCTACCTCTGGCACAAAGAGGTCCCCAACTTAGGACACGCTTTACATTTCCGCCTTATGTGTTTAAATACTGCAATATTTCTTTTTATGATCCTCACTAACTTCATTACTTCTTTTGTTTTTGTTTCTTTTTATTATTCACCTCCCCAAAGGTTGGTTCATGCATTCTAGCATCATCATCTTAAGAACTGGTCTATTAGGACGACCAAAGCCCGTCGAGCCTCGGGGTAGCAAGGCTAAAAAAACAAGCATTTATTTACAGCTTATTTATTTAAAAAAAATTCTTCCTTTTCGCATTTTTAATTTCTTCAAGAAAGAGCTCCTATGTTCAAACGATTATTCAATTTACCAAAGCATTTGCAGTTTCTCTATAAATCGTATATTTACTTGCTACTATTTTCCTCCCCATTACATTATTTACATAGTATTACTATTACTTATCTTGATGAACCGACGACTGTGACATGCAACGAGGCAACGCAACAAACAGATTCTAATTCAGACGAGGATGATATTCCTGAGGATATTGTGAAAGAGGTCGAGAACTTTGAGAATAGACCTAAGTCAAACTTGGACGAGACTGAGGTTGTCAACCTGGGAATCGCAGAGAACGTCAAAGAAACACGCATCAGCGTTCATCTGTCGCCATTAGAAAAGGAGGAATATACCAAGTTTTTAAGAGAATCTAAGGACATATTCGCCTGGTCGTATGATGGCATGACTGGCCTCAGTACATCTATTGTGGACTACAATTTTCCAACCGATTCGACATGCCCACCGGTGAAGCAAAAGCTTAGGAAGTTCAAACCATATATGATCTTGAAAATCAAATAAGAGGTCACCAAGCAGATCAACGTCAGAGTTCTCCGGGTGGTTGAATACCTGACATGGTTAGCCAACATCGTGCCTGTGCCGAAGAAAGATGGGAAGGTTAGAGTCTGTGTCGACTACCGGGATCTCAATCGGGCCAGTCCGAGGGACGACTTCCCCTTGCCAAATATACACATCCTAATTGACAACTGCGCCAAGCATGAGCTGCAGTCCTTTGTAGATTGTTTCGCTGGCTACCATCAGATTTGGATGGACGAGGAAGATGCTGAGAAAATGGCATTCGTTACACCATGGGGAGTGTATTGTTACAAGATGATGCCATTCGGTCTGAAGAATGCAAGGGCCACCTACATGAGAGTTATGACTACTATATTTCATGATATGATTCTCAAGGAGATCGAGGTATATGTGGACGATTTCATCATAAAATCAAGGAAATACACTGACCATTTGGAAGATCTAAGGAAGTTCTTCAACAGGTTAAGTACAATTTGAAACTTAACCCTGCAAAGTGTGCATTCGGGGTTCCTGCTGGCAAGTTACTAGGGTTCATCGTCAGTCGCCGAGGAATAGAACTGGATCCATCAAAGGTCAAATCCATCCAAGAATTTCCGCCACCAAAGAACTGGAAGGATGTTATGAGTTTCCTGGGGAGGCTCAATTACATCAGCCGGTTCATAGCCCAGTCTACTATCATTTGTGAACCGATCTTCAAAATGTTGAGAAGAGATGCTGCAACCAAGTGGACCGAGGATTGTCAAAAATCCTTCAACAAAATCAAGGAGTACCTCTCAACACCACCAGTCCTGGTACCACCCCATCCAGGTAGACCTCTGTTACTCTACCTTGCTGTGTTAGATGGAGCTTTCGGTTGCGTTCTTGGGAAACATGACGAAACAGGAAAGAAAGAGCAGGCCATTTACTATCTTAGCAAGAAATTCACTCCATATGAAGCTCGGTACTCTTTATTGGAACGCACTTGTTGTGCTCTGACTTGGGTCGCACAAAAGTTGAGGCACTATTTCTGTGCATATACAATGTACCTCATATCAAGGATGGATCCGTTGAAATACATCTTTCAAAAGCCCATGCCCACTGGCAAACTGGCCAAATGGCAAATCCTGTTAAGTGAGTTCGACATTATTTACGTGACTCAGAAGGCGGTCAAGGGACAAGCATTAGCAGATCATCTCGCTGAAAATCCTGTAGACGGGAAATACGAACCATTAAAAACGTATTTTCCCGATGAAGAAGTGTCATTCGTAGGAGAGGACATTGCAGAATCCTACGATGGTTGGAGTATGTTCTTTGATGGGGCCGCAAACTTCAAAGGCGTAGGTATTGGGGCAGTCTTAATATCATAAAACAATCAACACTATCCAGTATCCGCCAAACTCAGGTTCCCCTGCACCAACAACATGGTTGAATATGAGGTCTGCATCTTGGGGCTCAACTTGGCCATCGACATGAACGTTCAGGAGTTATTAGTGATTGGTGATTCGGACCTATTGTTACACCAAGTACAAGGAGAATGGGCGACCAAGAATTCCAAGATACTGCCATATCTACATAGTGTACATGAGTTGAGAAAGAGGTTCACAAAGATAGAGTTCCGGCACGTCCCCAGAATCCAGAATGAGTTCATCGATGCGTTGGCTACCTTGTCATCTATGATCCAGCATCCAGACAAGAATTTCATCGATCCCATCCCAGTGGGGATCCACAATCAGTTGGCCTACTGCGCCCATTTTAAAGAAGAAGCAGACAGAACTTGCAAACGCTACTCAGAAACGCACACTTCGAAGGTTGTCAAACAATTTCTTTCACAGCGGAGGGATCCTGTATAGGAGGACTCCTGATTTGGGTTTAATAAGGTGTGTCGAAGTAAAAGAAGCAACAAAACTATTGGAGGAGATGCATGCTGGTACATGCGGTCCTCATATGAACGGGGTCGTTCTAGCAAAGAAGATACTTCGGGTAGGTTATTTCTGGATGACCATGGAAACGGATTGCATCCAGTATGTCCAAAAATGCCACCGTTGTAAGATACATGGGGATATGATAAAGGTACCTTCGAGTGAGCTTAATGCAACAAGTTCACCATGGTCGTTCGCCGCCTGGGGCATGGATATTATTGGACCAATCGAGCCGGCCGCCTCCAGCGGACACAGGTTTATTCTTGTTGCCATTGATTACTTTACCAAATGGGTCGAAGCAACCTCTTACAAAGCAGTTACTAAGAAAGTCGTGGCCGACTTTGTCCGCGACCGCATAGTTTGTCGATTCGGAGTTCCAGAGTCAATCATTACCGACAATTATTCCAACCTCAATAGTGACCTGATGAGAGCAATGTGTGAAACCTTCAAGGTCAAACACAAGAATTCCACAGCATACAGACCTCAGATGAATGGAGCCGTTGAGGCTGCCACCAAGAATATCAAGAAGATATTGAGAAAGATGATAAAGAAGCACACGCAATGGCATGAGAAGTTGTCATTCGCCTTACTGGGATACCGCACTACAGTCCGCACATCAACTGGGGCAACTCCTTACATGTTGGTTTATGGTACAGAAGTCGTTATTCCTGCCGAGGTCGAAATTCCATCCCTGAGAATCATACAAGAAGCTGAACTCAGCGATGCAGAGTGGGTACAAAGCCGTTATGAGCAATTGGCCCTCATAGACGGAAACAGAATGAACGTAGTTTGTCATAGTTAGCTATATCATAACAGAATGACCAGAGCCTTCCATAAGAAAGTCAAGCCGAGACGACTCACACCGGGACAGCTGGTGTTAAAGAAGATCTTTCCTCACCAAGACGAAGCAAAAGGGAAATTCTCTCCCAATTGTCAAGGCACGTACATGGTTCACCGAGTGTTGACATGAGGAGCACTCATACTTGTAGAAATGGAAGGAGAAATCTAGCCAAAGCCAATCAACTCAGATATAGTCAAGCGCTACTATGTGTAACTTTCATACTTTTATCAAATGTTGTAAATTGAACTACGCCTGACCTGATTCCTGTTTAAGAGGGGATACGTAGGCAGCCCTATGGGTTCGGTCACATTTTAATAAAAATTTCATTTCCCCACGAATGGAAACTGGGGCAGAATTTTGAGGAGGGACCTCAAAATTTCGAAGCAAATGCAGCCGAGCACCGCACAAGCAACATCCAGAAGCAGTCACCCATCAAACTTGGGCAGAATTTTGAGGAGGACCCTTAAAATTCCGTAGCAAGAGAGGTTGCAATGCCTTGAACCGCGTCGTGGTCGTCGGTTCATCCAAAGAAATTACTTTAAATTATAAGTTATATCTTTATAAAACCATGCATATTTTCTTTCTCAAAAAATAGCTTGTTTAGTAACACTACCCCTGTGATATGAACAACAAAGTCCTCGTTGTCAAGCAGACAGGCCGAGCCGAGCTAGTGGGGATGCGAACTAACCCTCCCCTTTACAGAACTCACAATTTTTCTTTGGATGCAGGCACCAAGACGGCGAAATCCTAGAACACATTACTATCTCGCAAGATGCATATTTCTTAAGGACACGCTCTCAAACTCGTCGCACATGCCGACGCTTAATATCATCACAAACAACGCTTATTCACCACAATCATATCACCGCAATTTATCATCAGCTAAGAACTCTTACTATCGTTTATTTTCCCACACTGCATAAGGCCATTCTGCCTTCCGAGGTTCTATGCTACCTCCCCTGCATTTTATTTCCTGCATTGCATAAGGCTACCATTCTGCCTTCCGAGGTTCTACGCTACCTCCTCTGCAATTTATTTCCTGCATTGCATAAGGCTACCATTCTGTCTTCCGAGGTTCAACGCTACCTCCCCTGCATTTTATTTCTTGCATTGCATAAGGCTATCATTCTTCCTTTCGAGGTTCTACGCTACCTCCCCTGCATTATTTCCTGCATTGCATAAGGCTACTATTTTGCCTTCCGAGGTTCCACGCTACCTCCCCTGCATTTTACTTCATTGCATAAAGCTCATATCTACCTCTTCAAAGCAACCACCTTTCGTGACGTTATTTATTTATGCTTCTCTCGGGCTAAGCTCTGCCCCTCTTTTCTTTCTCAAATCGCAAGACTAAACTCTGTCTTGTTAGCATGATACTACTGCATTCTTCATGGGCTAAAATATCGCCAACTTGTCCAAAGGCGTCATCGTTCAGAGGCGCCATCGTCATGGCCCAAGAACATCCTTTCATGGCTTGAGGATCTATTTTATTCAACTTGCATATCATTATTCAAAGGCACCATGGTTCGGAGGCACCATCCTCATGGCCCGAGAACATCATTTCATAGCCTTCGAATCCCGCAAGAAGCGATTCATGGCCCATGACATCATGGTCTAAGGACATCATCATCAATTACCCAAAGACAGCATTCATAGTCCAATGGGTACTTGCATCATGTTTATATTATGCACGATATATGCTTGTTATTTATTTGCAGGCAATCCGGCCGGAACAGCCAACCAGGCGGGAGCGGACCACTCCAGTTCTCTGATACAACCCCGTAAGACCTTCCTACTTTACCTTACCTCGCACCTTGCATTCATTCTTGTGAAACATCACCGGTATATTTCGCCGATGATTCCAGAACAACATATGGCCTAATTCCTGTAAAACCAGGGATATGTAGGCAGCTCAGAAGCCAGGGTGCGCCCTAATTCTCTCTCGCAGTTTTATTTCGATCAAAATTGGCCATCATATCTTTACCCGACAATTCTTTCATCTTTCTCGGGTAAAGAAGGGCAGCTGTTGATACCTAATTTTTTCTCAAATTATTTTTCAAACTTGCATATAAGCCCTCAAAATTACTCCTTGTAATAATGAGTGTTTTTCCCTATTTTTACTAAATTCTTTTCTTGTTTATTCTAATATTTCATATTTAAATAATTCATAAATTATGCTATAAATAATTTTAAAATATTTCCCTGCTCAGTATGTTATTTATAATCAATTTTTTATCAAGTGAAACTCAATTATTTCACAAATTAGCCAAATGGGTCTTATTTAATTTCAATTACAACAATTTTATAATTATGGCCCAATTGGACATTTTTGCACTATTTCAATTCGAAATTTATGCATTTTTACACCTAATATTAGTTAATTACTGTGATTTTACCTATTTTAACTTAATTTAATTTTTTATAATTATTTTTTATTTTAATTAATTAATTATCTATTTTTATTGGGTATTTAACACTTAGCCACATTTATTTAAAATTCAGCCACATTTTGTACCCAATTAACCCCAACCCATCATACCCCTAAACTACCCAGTCCAAAACAAGTCTCTACTCGGCCCAAACCCCAATTGATCTGAGTCGTTGATCAAGTGAGATCAACGGCCCAAATCTGTTCCTTCCTAAATTAACCCAAACGACCCTCCCAAACCCCTCATTTCATTCGATACCTCTCATCTCTCTATCTGGTCTCTCTCTCTCTCCCTTCTCTCTAGAACCTTCCCTGGTTCACCTCCTTCTCCGATGAAGCTCAGCCTGTCTCCGACCACCCTCCTTTCGACTACGATCTGCCATGACGCCTTCTTTCTCCGGTTACTTCCTCTCTGAGACCTTCAGTGGTCTATACCATGTCCAACGACTACTAGGGCTCCTGCTTGGGTGATTTTCCGGCTCTATCCGGTGGGGTTTCGACACGATTATGCCATGACCACCACCGTCCTCGAGTTTTCACAGCAGGTTCTCCGATGTCTCTGAAACCCTAATTTTGAAACTTCCTGTTTTTCTTAGATCTACACTAGATCTAGGTTTATTACGAGTATTATTACACCTTTTCTCAAAGGTTTTTCGTTTTAAACGAGTTTTTCACTTAGGGTTTCTGAAACCCTTTTTCAAACGATTTCTCAGAGTCGAGTAATTATTCTCATATGCTTAAACTTTTTATCCCTTTTAATCATGATTTATTATGTTAAAACTTTAGTTTTAACACTGTATTCTAACCCTGAAGATGTCTTTACTAATTTGTTCCTTCGATTTGTATGTGTGTATGTTTCTCCATGAGTAACCCCTGATTCTTCCTATGATTTTACCCTATTGTACTTATTAGGGTTTCCTCACTATGTTTTTGCCTATATCATGATTACCCTTTGTGATTCTGATTTTTGTATATTACCTGCTCACTGCCCTCATGCTCATAATGTCTTGTTAATTAACACTATGTGCTGGCCTGAGTCCTGATTCTATGAAATTCTTACCTTTGCTATGTTATTGGACCTTTGATTCTATTGCTTCTTGCCTAATGTGTAATGTCTTCAACATTTTTTGAATCTCTGATTTCCTGTGATGACACTCTTTACTGATTTCCGACTACTCTTCTTGTTTTACAACTTTAAATCACTCTCTTACTTCATTATGTGGGTGATTGCACTATTAACTGATTCCTACTGTTATTTCCTTAATTATACTTCATGTACCTGGCCCTAATTATTCACAATGTTTGAATTTGTTCCTGATTGTTATACCCTTGCTATGTGAATTATTTTCCTTATTTACTCTCTCTTCTTTACCATTTGAGATGACCCCTTTAATTAAGGGAAGGCTTGGGCTGATTCTCATTTTTTACTGATTATGGGGTCTACAATTACTGAACTAAATTGATTACTTCCTTATTAATCATGTATTGATTCTTCTTGCCTTATATATTATTGATTCTTACCCTTTGAATAAAATCCCTTAACTTAAGGGAGTACTTGCCTTAATTTTCCTGATTAATTGATTTTGAGTTCCTTAATTACTACTTGACTTTGATTTTTACCTTATTTACTACTTGCTTTTCAACTATATATACTTCTTATCTTTCATTGTAAAGACACGGACAAGAATAATGTTCTAAGCTCTCTCTTGTGCTAGAACTCTTTCTCTCTTTCTTTCTTTGCTCTGTTACCACTCTCTTTGCTCTTGTCTACTGTTAGCCGGCTGAAAGCCAAGGCTAACTCCTAGGCTCTCACTTTGCTCTTGCATTCTGTTTTACTCTTTTTCACTGGTATGTTCTAATTAATTTCCAAGTCTCAAACCAATGTGTTTATTACTGTTTCAGTTTGTAATCTTCCTGATTTTCTTCTACTTGTGCTTCTACTGTTCAACCTGCAATTAAATCTCTTGTTTATCTGTCAATGCTTACCATTCTCTATCTCTTTAAGACTTACATGTTGAGTCAATAATGCTTATAGGACTGTTGTTTATTCTTAATTTACACTTGTTATGCATGTATCCTATTACTGCCTATTGTCATGTTTAAACTTTGCCATTTCTTGATTCCCTGAACCTCTCTGATTTGCGCAACCATGCTTATACAAGTTTATGAAACCTATGTATCTCATTTTGTTATTATGTGACTTATTTGTCCCCTATCCCCATGGTCCTTGTGTGAAATTATGCTGAACTCATGTGATTTTGTTTGTTTCCAAATGTGATTTTCAAGAATAACTCTTCAGTCTCTCAACTGAATCCTATATTTTCAAAACTCTGTTTTCTCTCCTTCTGGCACTTTACATTACTCCTAGAAACTTAGGATCTACCCCCTCAGTGTAAGCATTGCTTAGGGAACCCATGAGTTCCCTCTGAACGTTAACACACTGAGGCTGGTAATTCCACACTGCACATGCTTAATTTTGGCAATTATATCTGGGTGCTTGTATTGGCCAGGGACCCAAGAGGGCCCTAGGGAGATTTTCCACACCCAGACCATGTAAGGTTGTGAAACTCGAAAGGATTGAGGTTGGGAGATATGGGCCTAATTGAGGGCTCCCTATAGAAGTAGCTTCTTATTTTCCTTTCAGTAACGTAATTTATTATCCTGGTTTGTAATAATCTGTAAATAAATACTTGGGGCTAGATAGTGAATATGGGAGGGGACTATGCATGTTTAATATAGTATGGGTAGAAATCATGATTATAGGATTTACTTTACCTATGTGTGCAATAGCATGCTTAGGACATGCATACCATGCATTAGAAACCATGTTTAGGTTTGTTACTTCAGCATCTCTATTATACTCCTATTTACTTCAGAAATCATGTTCACAGTTAATAACTATAATAAAATATGTCGTAATGATACTGCTTCTGCATTTGCATCTAGAAATCATGCTTTAGGACTCATAATCAATGTGTGCATAATCAGTATATATACGGACGCCTAGGCAAACCTTAGGCCTAGTACTTATTAAAACCAAAATCAACTGTTTTATGTCTTTCCTGTATTAAAAATGATCCTTAGAACTAATCAGTCTCTTTTGAAAACCTTAGAACCTTGCTGTTTGTCACTACTTTTACTCCTGCAACTGATGGATTTTCAAAACGATTCTCCTTTTCTGAAGTTCATGCAAATCATTCTGTTTTTCCTAAATCCTTATTCTATTTTTTAAATTACTGGTTCTTGAAATTGTGCACTCACTGTCCTTTTACCAAAACTCCTTTAAACTACTGGTTCTGACCCTATTTTGAATTATTGGATTTCAAAGTAAGTCACTCTTGTTTGAAATTACTCTGCTTTATTTAAATCTTGCTTTACTTCTGATTACCGATTTTCTAAAAGTTATTTGTCTCTTTTTATTGAAGACTTCTAAACTGCTACGCACCTTTTAATTCCTGGTTTTGTCTTTAAATGACTAGATTTTTAATCAATCACTCTTCTCAAAACTATTCTGTCCTTTTAAACTTCCTGCTTTATTACTGAGTTTCAAGAAACCCAAAACTTCTGAAACCTACTGTTTTCCAGCTTAAAACTCCTGTTTTAAATCCTGCCTTTGAGACCTTGGTTGTGTTTGAGACGTGCTATTTATGTGTTTACCTGTGGAGGGATCTGTGAGCTTCTTATCTGCCCTTATGTGTTCCCATATTTGTAGTCCTAATTGTTTTGTATGTCGCTTAGAATTTTGTCCTTTTAAACCTAGGGGTTCGGCCTAGTACCCACCTTGTAGGATTTAGTAGTCCTAAACACCCTCCGGGACTTATAGAACGGTATGGGTAATAGCATGCAATAAGCTTTCATGACCAGCACGCGCTTCTTTAAATAGCCTCTACGGGGTGGGAAGGGTAGAATACGAATATGATGACCGGTGCGCTAATACCACGTGTAGCCCCTCTTCGAGGAGTGATTACCGGGTATTGCATTGATGTGATCCGTATTACTTTAAACCTAGGACAATTCTTTTCAAATGTTTTTTTTTACTCTGATATTTCCCAAAACCTTTAAAGATTTTCATACTTGTTTGAAATCCCCTCTTATACGAACCTTACTTGCTATTTGTTTACCATCCAAATTCACAAAACTTCTTGGCTGGGACCCACAGTTGTGGATCTTGAGGGGTGCCTAACACCTTCCTCTTAGGATAACTTCAATCCCTTACCCTATCTCTGGTAATGCAAACTAGTTCATGAGTTATCTAATCTAGGTTCCCTAACGCACCACAAAATCGTTAGGTGGCGACTCTTCCTTAAACCTCTTCCTTTAAGGAGTTGTCCAGAATGTCATAAACCCGATCTCTCCGCACCTAACCCGTGCTAGGAAAAAAGGGGGGCGACAGCTGTGCCCCAAATACAAGCGGAGACATTCCAAATCACCAACAACATGCAACATCTATTGCAGAATAAGGGATTGTTCTCCGGTTCACACATTGAAGACCCACAACAACACTTGAAAATTTTCTTATCAATTTGTGTGACCCAAAGGCAGCCGAATGTGACCCCGGAAGCCATCAAGCTGCTATTGTTCCCGTTTTTAGTGACTGGAGAGGCTCAAACTTGGCTAAATTCGCTCCTAATAAATTTCATTGCCACTTGGGAGGAATTAGTCAAGCAGTTTCTAAACAAGTTCTATCCTCCTAATAAGACGGCAAGGCAAATTGATGAAATATTGCAGTACAAGCAGAAACCTACTGAAACCTTGCAGGAAACATGGGAAAGGTTCAAAGCGATGCTAGTGAAGTGTCCACACCATGGCATTCCAGACCAGATGCTAGGCCAGAGATTCTACATGGGTTTGGCAGACAATTTGAAAGCCAATGTAGACGTTTCAGCTGGGGTTGTATTTCTAAGCAAGACATTCACAGGGTGCAAGAATCTTCTCGATAAGATGTCTCAAAATTCAAGTTGGATGACGAGAGGTACGACCCTGACACCAATAGTGCATTCTGTCCCTCTTGACCCAAACAATTCACATGCAGAGAACATAGTAATGCTCATGACTCAGATGAGTATACTGACAAAGAAGATTGACGAGATAGGTACAAAGCAAGTGTATATCGTTGATACAACAAATGGAGGATTGTGTACCCCTTGCATTAATCAGTCTTATGTATGCTCATGGAGTGAAGAAAGTGATAACCGGGGCTTAAGAGAGGACATGAATTATGTCAATAATTTTGGGGGTCAGAGGCAAGGAGAACAACAATGAGGGCCAGCACCAAACTAGCAGTACAGACCCAACATGCCACAACCTGGGGGTATACGGCCACAAGTCCAAGTGGTGCCATATCAAAGGCAACAGGAATATCAACAGCAGCACCAGCAATAGTTGGCATATCAACCACCTCATCAGCAGCATGACAACAACATGGTAGATATCAGGGGAATATTGCAGCAACTCATGGGGACAAATGGTAAGATGCAGGAAAAATTGGAAGCACATGACTCGGCAATTAAAGGCACTGAAACTCAACTGGAACAACTGTCCATGGCCTTGAACAACCGTCCCCAAGGGACATTGCCGGTAGACATAAATATTAACCCAAAGGAGCAAAATCCAAATCATCTAATGGCACTAAGTCTTCAGAATGGGAGAGATTTGGACAGAGAGCAAGAAGTTTCTCAATCTAGAAGAAAGACTACGCCAGCCACTCTAGTTCCATTAGAAGTAGATGAATCAGCAGAACTCACTGAAGTGGTAGTTGAATAGGCACAGGTTGAAAAGGGTAAGACAAAAGAGGGTGAACAAGTCTCAGAACATACCTCTTGTTCCACAAGCTTCCAATAAAGAACAACTAGCAAGCAGTGGACAAAGAGTGAATACTGCACCATTCCCTCGGAGATTGGCAAAACAAAAGAAAGATGATCAATATAGGAAATTCATGGAGATGCTTCGCCATATTCAATTGAATATTCCCCTGATAGTTGTTTTGAGGGAAATGCCAGGATATGCAAAGATGATGAAGGACCTAATGTCGCGGAAATTTGACTTTCATGACCTGTCCACTGTGACTCTGACACAGACCTGCAGCGCGGTAGTGACAAGACCTATGGCCCAAAAGATGTCTGATCCAGGTAGCTTCACTATTCCGTGTACTATTGGGATTTATGCTTTTGCATAACCATTGTGTGACTTGGGAGCCAGCATAAACTTGATGCCCCTGGAAATCTATACAAAATTGGGCATTGGCGGAGCTAGACCTACCTCGATGCTGCTGCAACTGGCTGATCTCACAGCTAAGAGACCGAAAGGAATTCTTGATGATGTGCTGGTGCAAGTAGGAAAGTTTGTATTCCCTGCAGACTTTGTTATTCTGGACTGCCAGGTAGATGAAGAGAGGCCATTCTTAGCCACTGGGAGAGTGTTGGTTAATTGTGATACTGGAGAACTAAAAATGAGGTTGAACAATGAAGAAGTAATATTCAACATTCAACAATCCATGAGGAGACCCGGTGAATATGCAAACTGCTCACTAGTGGAGGCTGTGGATGTGATACTGCACGAAGAGGATGAGACCCTAAATGCCAAAGATCCATTGGAAGCCTGCTTGACAAATTTAGAAGAAAATGGATGGTGAAGGGTTGGCAGAGTGGGTAATGGCCCTCGAAGGTCAAGGATTCTGGAAAAGGGAACCTCAGCTCGAGCCCTTACGTTTAGAAGATAGAGTGTCACCACCTGCAAAGCCATCAATAGAGGAACCACCACACCTGGACTTGAAACCGCTTCCAACTCACCTCAGGTATGCTTTCTTGGGTCCCAATTCTACTTTGTATGTTATTATATCATCTGGTTTGCTAGCTGCACAGGTAGAATAATTACTGCAGGTATTGCAAGAATGCAAGACTACTATTGGATGGACCGTGGAAGACATAAAGGGTATCATCCCAGCCTTCTGCATGCACAAGATTCTTCTGGAAGAAGGGCATGAACCTTCTAGAGAACATCAACGAAGGCTGAACCAAAAATATGAAGGAAGTAGTAAAGAAAGAGGTGATAAAATGGCTGGATTCGGGCATCATCTTTCATATCTCTGACAGCAACTGGGTAAGTCCTGTCCAGTGTGTACCAAAAAAGGGTGGAATGACAATTATACAAAATGAAAAGAACGAGTTGATCTCAACTCGTACAGTCACCGGGTGGTGGATTTGCATGGACTATAGGAAACTAAATGCAGCCACCCGAAAGGACCATTTCCCCTTAACCTTAATTGACCATATGTTGGACAGGTTAGCTGGTCGATCCCATTTTTTTTCTTGGATGGATACTCGGGGTATAATCAGAACTCAATAGCCCCGGAAGATAGAGAAAAAACGTCCTTCACTTGTCCGTATGGAATCTTTGCCTTTCGGAGGATGCCCTTTGGACTTTGCAATGCACCGGCCACATTCCAACGGTGTATGTTGGCCCTTTTTACTGACATGGTCGAGGACATTATGGAGGTATTTATGGATGATTTCTCCGTGGTAGGGTGTAACGACCTGACCAATCGTTTTGAGCTCTAGCGCGTCGTTCAGTGGCTTGAAGTCATGAGCAGCTCCATTTCAGGTATTATGACTTGTAGGTGTGGTCAGAATCGAATTTTGGGAAATTTAGAGTTGATTTGGAAAGAAACTTCCCATTTTAGAAGCCTTAGTTGGAGAAATGGACTAAGATTGGAATTTTGAGTAAATGACCTCTGAATCAGGATTTGAAGGTTCCTGCAGGTTCGTATGATGATTTCGGACTTGGGCGTATGTCCGGATCGGCTTTTGGATAACCCGAGAATGTTTCGATGCATATTGTGGAAGTCAGCATTTTGAAGAATTTCATAAATTTGGGCTTGAAGTGCATTTCAGTGTTATTGATTCCTGTTTGGGATTTCAAGTTTGGGAATAGCTTTGTATGGTGATTCTGGAGTTGGGAGCGCGATCAGAAGTGAATTCAGATGTCCGGAGGTCATTTTGAAGTCATTTGGCTAAAGATAGAAATTTGAAGGTTTTTGAGAAATCTTACCGGAAGTGGAAATTTTGATATCGAGGTCGGAATGCAATTTCGGAAGTTGGAGCAGGTCCATAATGTTGAATATGACTTGTGCGCAAAATTTAAGGTCAATCGGACGTGATTTCATAGGTTTCGGCATCAGATGCAGAAGTTGGAAATTTCTAAGTTCATAAAGTTGGGATTTGGATGCGATTCGTGGTTTCGATGTTGTTTGATGTGATTTGAGGCCTCGAGCAAGTCCGCATTATGTTTCGAAACAGGTCGGTATAATTGGATGAGGTCCCGGGGGTCTCGGGTGGATTTCGGGTGGTTAACGGATCAAGTTTGGGAGTTTGAAGAAGAATGAGGTTGTTGTCATCTAGTGTGACCGCACCTGCGAGGCTTGGGCCGCAGGTGCGAAAGTTTGCTGGTTTGGAAGGGAGCGTAGGTGCGAGGGAGTTTCTGCACCTACGAGGCCGCAGATGCAGACAATGAGCGCAGGTGCAATTTTGGGCTGGAGTTGAGGCAGCCGCAGGTGCGGGATCGAGGCTGGGCAGAATGTTTTAAAACCGAGAATTTGTGGCCATTTCTTCATTTCTTCGTTGGTTTGGTCAATTTTGGAGGAGCTTCAAGAGAGTATTTCTTCATGCAACATCAAGGTAAGTAAATCCTTCATGCTTCTAAGTTAAATACAAGATTATATGCATGAATTAGGCATGAAAATTAGTAGGAAGATTGGGGTTTTTGAGGAAAGGCCTAGAAAATGGAAATTTGGATTTTAGCCACGAATTGAGCATGAATATTTGAGTAAATTGTATATTTGAGTTAGTAAGGCTATGGATAGAATATATCTTCGAGAAATTTCGGATTCCGGGCACGTGGAATTTTGGTCATTTCACTAAGAGTGGTTGGAAAATTATATAATTTGGAATTGTTGCAAGTATAGAATATATTTTCATTGGTTTGTCGTTGTTTGGATAGTTTTGGGGTGTTGTGCATCTGTTTGGAGTCATCGGAAGGGCTTGGAGGCCGGTTATGGAATTTCGGAGCGAGGTAAGTCTCCTTTATAACTTTGTGAGGGGGAATTGTACCCCTAGGTGAACTAATTAAGTATGTGTTACTATCTGCGGGGGCTACGTACGCACGAGGTGACGGGATCCCGTGCGTAGCTACTATTATGCTATGTCCGGGTAGCCTAGGACCTGCTAGAATGCCTTACCTATTGTACCTGTGATCTTGTCTGTAATATTAAACTGCTAATATAATTGAAATTGTAATTGAATGACTAAAGAAGATTAGAGTTTTATTTTCTTAAGCATCTAAAAAGAGAATTGATTTCCTTCGCGGGCAATTGTGTTTACGGATAAGGTTATGTTATTAAACATTATAAAAGACTTGGCAAGTGAATTTCGAAGTAAAAGGGTTCAAATACTATTTTGTGGTTTTCAAAAGAGAAATTTGTCATTTACTTGAGTATTTTTTTTTCCGACGTAGTCGGGGTGCGCTGTTGATTGTGCCTGACTGCATGTGACCGCTTCGCAATTTATATTCCGCGAGCGGAGTGTTATTTCCCCCACTCTCATGGGAGGGGGCCGTATGCCATGGCAAGATTGAAAGAAATATTATAGTTCGGGCCTTTCGACCCTCAGTAGTGCAAAGAGATGATTATTATGATGGCTCAGGCCGGTTGTCCTTATCCCGTATGCGCATGCTAAATTGTTAAATGTTTTTCATGATTTTTGAAGTGATAAGATATTTGGGGGGGAAATAAAGAAGGAATTGTGGATATATGATATTTGAGGGGGAACAAAGAGGAAATTGTTTATTTAAGATATTTTGGAAAATAATGAGAAAGTGGTAACCGTTTGTTTATTTCTAATTTTTACTTGGATTTCAGTGCCTTATATATATGTTGCTTTACTACCTTTACATGCCTATCGTGTTCATCTTATACTGTTAATTAATTTGTTGGCCCTTAGTGAGTGTCTAATTCGACCTCTCGTCACTACCTCTCTGAGGTTAGGAGGGCGACTTACTGAGTACACGTTGTTTTTGTACTCATGCTACACTTGCTGTGCATTTTATTGCACAGGTACTTTCATGGCAATGTGGAGGATTCAGAGATTTAGGCGAGCTGCATCGTCCGGAGGTGATCCGCAGCTGACATAGTCTCCCTCGTACTATATTTATTTTCATTTTCAATTTCCTTTTCCAATTTGTATTTCGGACAGGCTTGGTAATGATTGTATAAATTCTTAGAAATTCCTCATGTACTTGTGACACCGGGTTCTAGGATATGTGTTGGGATATGTTTGCTAAAATGTAATATTTAATCTATTGTCTTACTTAATAGATTTTTGATTAGTTAATATGTAGTAAAGTGTAAGGAAATTCTTCTTCATAAATGTTAAACAGGAATTTATTTCGATTAATTAATGATTGACTTGCCTGAAAATGATGTCCGGCGCCATGACGACCTTATGGATTTTGGGTCGTGACAACATGGTATCAGAGCGCTAGTTTCCCTTAGGTCTCACGAGTCATGAGCAAGTCTTTTAGAGTCTTGCGGATCGGTACGAAGACGTGTGTACTTATCCTCGAGAGGCTACAGGGCTGTTAGGAGTACTTCCCTTCTTGATTCCTCATCGTGCGATTTGATTCCTTCGATGCTTATGCCTATGTTTATTCCTACTCAATCTTACGCGTCGCGAGCGCTTGCTATGAATCACGAGTTTGAGGAATTGAAATGGTGCTACGGATGTAAGTCGAGATGTTTCCATGTGTAATTGGTTGGGGATGTTGTTTTGAACCTTCAAAAGAATAAGATGTTGTTTCAGCTCAGTAGCTGTGTTCTGAGAGTGTTAAGGCTATGCTCAGGTAGTGATGATGCTTGCGATTGGTTGTCTTGCAATGTCGATATGATGATATCATGCTTACCCATATGTTTGGGGGTGATGAATAGTTTGAGGGGAGGCCTTCTCAGAGTGTGATTCCGAGATTTCGGTATTTTAGTTCCGGCAGGGGGAAGGCATTTGGGTTATGAATGGTCTGGTAGGGGTTGATAAAGTAGTAAGACTGGGTGTCATCAAGTGAGGTGGGATATGCACCTCCGACGTGAAGTCGTCGTCATTGATCGAATGGAATGTGTTAAGTTTGTCGGTGTTATGGTTTCTTTGGTTGCGTGGGGTCAGAGTATTAAGAAGGAGTATTGAAGAATGTGGTGGACAGAGACCGCGAGGTGTGGTGGTTCAAGTACCAGATAAGTTTTGATAATGAAGGCAGCTAGAGAAAGATGATCTTCGGAGAGCTTGAAGTCGTGGTGATCTGCTAGTTTAAGAGCTACAGAGAATGATCCTGAAGTGAGGCTAGGCGGTGGTTCCATTTCTAGGAGTCCAGGTGGAAGAAACGGAGNACTTAGCGTGCTTATGATCGATATTCAGTAATTTGTAATAGTGAGCAAATCAGCTCCGTATATACATCTTCTTATGTAAATTTTATGTTATTCGGATCGGGTTGCACGCCGCAACAGTTTGATGATGAGTAAGGTTCCTATATTTATTATTTTCTTATGTTCTACTTTCTATTTTCTGAGAAGAGTTCATAATAAGTTGCGTGAGTCGAGTAGTCTTTTCTTGAGTCATTTCTTTATGTATCATGTTCGAGTTATGGCCCGCGCGTTGTGATGTCATGTGAGACTACTGGTCATATCTGGGGTGATTAGTTGTCTGATCAGTTCATACTGGGTGAGACGAGANGTGGAAGAAACGGAGGTCGAGCAGTCGCAAAGTGGGGGAGCGGTAGCATAGCTTGGAATTTGAAGATATTGTCGCACATTTAATGGATCTCCATGAGGAGCGGACGGACTAGTAAAGTTAGTAAATGAAGTAGGGCGTAGGATGGGGTATCCGCGGGCGTAGGATGGGGTATCCGCGGGTGATTTCAGCATCATTGGAAGGTGTCCGTGGGTGATTTCTACAGGTGGGTTATCTCTTGTGAATAGGGTAGCGATAACATGGTTGGAAAATCTCGGTGAGGGGTTCTAGTGGCTATTCGGTAGGAGGCGAAATGTGTGAATGGTGCTAGAGAATTTGAGCATTTAGGGAGTGCTAGCGAGAGAATTTGGAAGAATTGGGCGGATTGGTTGAGCAAGATTGTGTTATCAAGGAGAAAGGATCTCGGCAGGGTCTAGAGTGGTGCAAGGAGTAGCTTCGGGCTAAGCGGGGGAGTCCCACCATCTGCAGTTGGGTTGCAAGATTGTGTTGTCATAGGGTTGCGGATTGTCGGCATGTTGGCAAGTTATTACGGCTAAGGGAAAGGAGTAAAATGGTGATTGTGCGTGGGATTTGATGAATGTGTGCGAAAGTTGGCCCTTTTGGACCAGGGTTAGGCTTTGGAAGATTCAGAATTTTGCTTAAGGCATAGGTGAGTTATCAGGATAGTGACTCAGTCACGTGCTTCAA
>ML428656.1:0-15855 GCA_005239525.1 Nicotiana knightiana | reverse complement strand
TAACGACCCGACCGGTCGTTTTGAGCTCTAGCGCGTTCAGCGATTTGAAGTCGTGAGCAGCTCCATTTCAGGTATTTTGACTTGTAGGTGTGGTCGGAATTGAATTTCGGGAAGTTTAGAGTTGATTTGGAAAGAAAATTCTCATTTCAGAAGCCTTAAGTTGGAGAAATGGACTAAGATTGGAATTTTGAGTAAACGGCCTGCGAATCAGGATTTGAAGGTTCCTACAGGTTCGTATGATGATTTCGGACTCGGATGTATGTCCGGATCGGGTTTTGGATAACCCGGGAACGTTTTGATGCATATTGTGGAAGTCACCATTTTGAAGAATTTCATAAATTTGGGCTTGAAGTGCATTTCAGTGTTATTGATATCCGTTTGGGATTTTGAGTCTGGGAATAGCTTCGTATGGTGATTCTGGAGTTCGGAGCGCGATCGGAAGTGAATTCGGATGTCCGGAGGTCATTTTGAAGTCATTTGGCTAAAGATAGAAATTTGAAGGTTTTTGAGAAATCCGACCGAAGTGGAAGTTTTGATATCGAGATCGGAATGCGATTCCGAAAGTTGGAGCTGGTACGTAATGTTGAATATGACTTGTGCACAAAATTTGAGGTCAATCGGACGTGATTTGATAGATTTCGGCATCGGATTCAGAAGTTGGAAATTTCTAAGTTCATAAAGTTGGGATTTGGGTGCGATTTGTGGTTTCGATGTTGTTTGATGTGATTTGAGGCCTCGAGCAAGTCCGCATTATGTTTCGGAACAAGTCGATATAATTGGACGGGGCCTCGGGTGGATTCTGGGTGGTTAACGGATCAAATTTGGGAGTTTGAAGAAGGCTGAGGTTGCTGTCATATGCTGTGACCGCACCTGCGAGGCTTGGGCCGCAGGTGCGGATTTGGTGCCGCAGGTGCAAAAGTTTGTTGGTTTGGCAGGGAGCGCAGGTGCGAGGGAGTTTCCGCACCTGCAAAGTCGCAGGTACGATTTTGGGCTGGAGTTGAGGCAGCTGCAGGTGCGGGGGATTGGTCGCACTTGCGGGAGTGCAGGTGCGGAGGTACGACCGCAGGTGCGGAATCGAGGCTGGGCAGAATGTTTTAAAACCGAGAATTTGTGGCCATTTGTTCGTTGGTTTGGTCGATTTTGGAGGAGCCTCAAGAGAGGATTTCTTCATGCAATGTCAAGGTCCTTCATTCTTCTAAGTTAAATACAAGATTATATGCATGGATTAGACATGGAAATTAGTAGGAGGATTGGGATTTTTGAGGAAAGATCTAGAAAATGGAAATTTGGATTTTAGCCACGAATTGAGCATGAATATTTGAGTAAATTGTATATTTGAGTTAGTAAGGCGATGGGTAGAATATATCTTCGAGAAATTTTGGATTCCGGGCACGTGGGCCCGACGGCATTTTGTTCATTTCACTAAGCGGGGTTGGAAAATTATATAATTTGGAATTGTTGCAAGTTTTAGAATATATTTTCATTGGTTTGTCATTGTTTGGATAGTTTCGGGGCGGTGTGCATCCGTTTGGAGTCATCGGAAGGGCTTGGAGGCCGGTTATGGAGTTTCGGAGTGAGGTAAGTCTCCTTTGTAACTTTGTGAGGGGGAATTGTCCCTTAGGTGAACTAATTAAGTATGTGTTACTATTTTCGGGGGCTATGTACGCACGAGGTGACTGGAGTCTGTGCGTAGCTACTATTATGCCATATCCGGGTAGCCTAGGACCCACTAGCATGCCTTACCTGTTGTACCTGTGATCTTGTCTGTAATATTAAACTGCTAATATAATTGAAATTGTAATTGAATGACTAAAGAAGATTAGAGTTTATTTTCTTAAGCATCTAAAAAGAGAATTGATTTCCTTCGCGGGCAATTGTGTTTCCGGATAAGATGTTATTAAACATTATAAAAAGACTTGGCAAGTGAATTTCGAAATAAAAGGGTTCAAATACTATTTTGTGGTTTTCAAAAGAGAAATCTGTCACTTACTTGAGTATTTGTTTTCCCGACGTAGTCGGGATAGACTATTGATTGTGCATGACTGCATGTGACCGCTTCGCAATTTACATTCCGCGAGCGGAGTGTTATTTCCCCCACTCTCATGGGAGCGGGTCGTACGCCACAACGAGATTGAAAGAAATATTATGGTTTGGGTTGTTCGACCCTCGGCAGTGCACATAGATGATTATTATGGTGGCTCAGGCCAGTTGTCCTTATCCCGTATGCGCATGCTATATTGTTAAATGTTTTTCATGATTTTTGAAGTGATAAGATATTTGGGGGAAAAATAAAGAAGAAATTGTGGATTTATGATATTTGGGGGAAAACAAAGAGGAAATTGTTTATTTAAGATATTTTGAAAAATAATGAGAAAGTGGTAACCATTTGTTTATTTCCAGTTTTTACTTGGATTTCAGTGCCTTATATATATGCTGCTTTACTACCTTTACATGCCTATCGTGTTCATCTTATACTGTTAATTAATTTCCTGGCCCTTAGTGAGTGTCTAATTCGACCTCTCGTCACTACCTCTCTGAGGTTAGGCGGGCGACTTACTGAGTACACGTTGTTTTTGTACTCATGCTACACTTGTTGTGCATTTTATTGCACAAGTACTTTCATGGCAATGTGGAGGATTCAGAGACTTAGGCGAGCTGCATCATCCGGAGGCGATCCGTAGCTGACAGAGTCTCCCTCGTACTGTATTTATTTTCATTTTGAATTTCCTTGTCCAATTTGTATTTCGGACAGGCTTGGTAATGATTGTATAAATTCTTAGAAATTGCTCATGTACTTGTAACACCTGGTTCTGGGATATGTGTTGGGACATGTTTGCTAAAGTGTAATATTTAAACTGTTGTTTTACTTAATAGATTTTTATTTACTTAATATGTAGTAAAGTGTAAGGAAATGCTTCTTCATAAATTTTAAACAGGAATTTGTTTCGATTAATTAATGATTGGCTTGCCTGACAATGATGTACGGCACCATCACGACCTTATAGATTTTGGGTCGTGACATAGGGGATTCATTCGAGGATTGTCTTCACAACCTAAAAAGAGTGCTCAAAAGATTTGTGGAGACAAATCTAGTGTTGAATTGGGAGAAGTGCCATTTTATGGTACAACAAGGAATAGTATTGGGGCATAGAGTGTCCGAGATAGGAATTGAAGTAGACCATGCAAAAGAGAATGTGATTGAGAAGCTTCCAGCACCCACTTCGGTGAAGGCAGTGAGAAGTTTCCTTGGGCACGCCAGATTCTACATGCAGTTCATTAAGGATTTTTCTAAGATTTCTAACTCCTTATGTAAGCTGCTCGAAAAGACCAGCCCTTTGTATTTTCCGATTATTGCAGGTTAGCATTTGAGGAGCTGAAGAAGAGATTGGTGACTGCACCCATCATTGTTTCACCCAACTGGGAGCAACCATTCGAGCTCATGTGCGACGCCAGTGATTATGCTATAGGAGCATTTTTGGGGCAGCGCAAGGATATGAGGATGCACCCGATTTACTATGCAAGCAGGACGCTTAGTGGTGCACAACTGAACTACACTGTCACGGAAAAGGAGATGCTTGCTATAGTGTTTTCCTTCGACAAATTCAGGTCGTACCTAATTGGCTAAAACATTATTGTTTATACTGACCATGCAGCAATCAGGTACTTGATAGAAAAGAAGGATTCAAAGCCATGCTTGATTCGTTGGGTTCTGTTGCTACAAGAATTCGACTTGGAGATCTGTGACATAAAGGGGACGGACAACAAGTGGCGGACCACCTCTCGAGGTTGGAAGGAGAAGAAAAGAAGTGGGAGGTGTAAGATATCACTGAGACATTTTCGGATGAGCAGTTACTGGCTGTGATAATGAGGAGGCACCTTTGTATGCTGATATTGCTAATTACTTAGCAAGTGGTATTGTACCTTACGACCTCTCCTCAATTCAAAAGAAAAAAATTCTTCCGTGATTGTCGTGTTTATTACTGGGATGAACCTTTACTGTTTAAGATATGTGTTGATAACATGATCCGGAGGTGTATCCCCGAGAAATATCAACCCTCTCTTTTGCAGGCTTGCCATGCTTCACCATATGGTGGACACTTTGGAGGAATCCGGACAACAACAAAGGTGTTGGAATCGGGATTGTATTGGCCGACACTATTTAAGGATGCCCATGCTTGGGTCAAAAGCTGTGATGAATGCCAAAGGATAGGCAACATATCCCGCCGCCATGAGATGCCAATGACCACAATTCAAGAGGTGGAAGTGTTTTACATGTGGGGGATCGACTTCATGGGGACATTCGTCAGCTCATACGGTAACAAATATATATTCGTTGCACTTGACTACGTTTCCAAGTGGGTTGAAGCGGTGGTTCTCCCAACCAATGATGCAAAATGGGTGACAAGTTTTCTAAAGAAAAACATCTTCACACGTTTTGGCACCCCAAAAGCTATAATCAGTGATGGTGGCTCCGATTGTTGCAATAAAGCGTTCGTCCGCCTGTTGGATAAATATGGAGTTCTCCACAAGGTAGACTCACCGTACCACCCACAAACAAGCGGACAGGTTGAAGTGTCCAATAGGGAGATTAAAAGTGTCCTTAATAAAATAGTAAATGCAACAAGGACCGATTGGGCGAAGAAGCTGGATGATGCATTGTGGGCATACTGCACAGCCTTTAAAACTCCAATTGGCATTTCACCATGCAAGTTGGTGTTTGGAAAGGCATTCCACTTTCCGGTAGAGTTTGAACATAAAGCACTGTGGGCATTGCGACAGCTGAATTTAGAGATGGAGACAACGGGCACCAACAGAGTCACTAGGTTGCATGAGCTGGAGGAATTCAGGTTCCAGGCATTCGAGAGTCCTATATTATACAAAGAAAGTATGAAACTAATGCATGATAAGCACATCTTGGATCGGAATTTCAAACCCGGAGATCTAGTGTTGTTATATAACTCATGTTTGAGGTTTTTTCCGGGCAAGTTGAAGTCCCGATGGTCAGGACCCTTCATAGTGGTGCAGATGTTCTCAAGTGGAGCCGTGGAGATTGAATCAAAATATTGGACAAACAAGTTCATGGTGAATGGGAAGACGTTGAAACATTACCTTGGAATGGCCGAAGAAAAAGGGGATAGAGTGGCAATAACTTTGGAAGAGCCCCAAGACACGAATGAAGAGTGATGATTCGAGCTTGCGTCGTGCCGCGACGTTAAGTAAGGCGGTGAATGGGAGATAACCCATTGGGAATGTTGTAATCGTCGTGCCACGATATTAATTAAGGGGATTGCTGGGAGGCAACCCAATTTGTAGCTAAATTTTAGTGTAGTTAGAAATTTTTTCTTTTATTTGTAAATACTAACAAGTTTGCAGGTGTGTTTGGGCAAAGCAGGCAGTGTTTAAGCGTCACAAGAAGCCGGGATAAAGCCGGGGTCGACCAAGCCTTAGGTTGGTGACGCCTGGCTAAAGCCAGGGTCAACCAGGCCTTAGGCTGGCGACGCCCAGCTAACGCCAAGGTCGACCAGGCCTTAGGCCGGCGACGCCTGGCCAACGCCAGGTAAGTAAAATTCGTCCCTTTTAAGCGTTTTTCTCCTCATTTGGTCGAAATAAGCCTCACAAATACACTCTCACACACTAAAAACACTCCAAAGCAAACCCTACCCACAAACACCAAAATCACAAGAACACAAACACATTGCACAAATCACCATCTGAATTCTATCTCACACACATAATCACCATCACATTAACATCCACATTGAGGGAAATCCTAATCTTGCTAGTTGTTCACACTCATCTGAATTCTCAAGCATCCTACTCCTTACAAAGCTTCAAAGGTGTGATTCTATCTCTTCCATTTGTAATTTCGAATTGGGTATAGATAATGAGAGATGGTTGTTCTTCATTGATGGTTGTTCATCATGGGTGTGTGTCATTCATGGTAATATTGTGTTTGTGTGCCCCAATCCCCTAAACCCCTTAGGTATGGTGCTGAAATTATGAAAATATGTGGTAACATGGAACCCCAAGATGATTTGGGAGGATGAGGCATTCCCTCAACTCCAAACGAAATCCCACAGCACTAGTGCTTGCCAAGTGTTTGATGTAATGCCTCAATGGCATTCCGAGTCCCTGTTAGAGCCTGAGTCTCCGGGATGAAACACTAGTGTCATGTAATCGCGTGCCGCATTAAAATTTTAAGTGTGAGGTGGCTCACGGGAAGCCCATGTGTTGCGGTTATAATCCAAATGTTAAGACAAAATCCGAGGTGAAGTCTGAGTAACCTCAGCAAAGTGGAAAAGATTATGTGTGTAGTGTGTAATGTGACGTTATCTAATGGTCTTTCGTGTAGGAACAACAATGCCTCCCAGAAAAGAATCAGGCAAAGGAAAGTCCATTTCTACGAAACAAGCTAAGGCCAAAGCGACCCCACCACCACCTCCTAAGAAAAGAAAAGGGGGAGAAGCCACTTCTAGTATGACTGGTGACGAGGCGATGGCAGCTGTGGCTGCCATGAGACAACCCCAAGGCCGATGGGAGTTCGTCATAAACAGTATCCCTCTACATACAAGGGATTGGTATAAGCGCTGCAAGCTGAACATGTCCATCCATAGGGAGCTATTCAGGAACACAATGTGAGAGAAAAATATCTAGCGATTTGGAAAAGCATTCATGAGATGGGGTTAGGCTATGTGTTTAAGAACACAGGGGATATCAACCTCAACTTATTCAGGGAGTTCTATGCGGGGTTTTACCCAAAAGACACTAAGGAGTTGGTGCCAATTCGTGGGCGCTTGATAGATTTTTCGGCCAAGGCCATATGTGATTTCTAGGTTCTCCAAATGTCCCTGTGGATTCATTAGAGCAATTCATCCGCAGGCCTACATATAGAGAATTGAAGCACACCCTTTGTGGGATCGACTCTACCGCTGCATGGGTTCGGGATAAGGTCACTAATCGCCACAAGAGGTTCCCTAAAAAGAAGATGAAAGCGGAGGCTCAGGGGTGGCTTAAGTTGATAAATGCACGGATCCTACCGTGCAACCAAGACACCTTGATAAGCTGTGAGAAAACTTGTGTACTGTATTTCCTTATGACTGCGCAGAGGGTAAATGTGGGTCATCTGATCCGCTATCAAATGGCGTCAGTGAGAACAAGTAAAAAATTGATAGAATGCCATTCCCTAATTTCCTGACTCGGTTCCTACAGCATGAGGAGGTTGAGGTAGAGCCTGACTTTGACCATATTATTGATCATCTCTATCGACAAACTGACATCACAAACCTTCTGATGAAAGACGAGGCTGGTACACCTTCATTGACCGGTACTGAGCGCAATGCGCGGGATGACAGTTTCATGGCCCATCTTTATGGGATGATGAATTTGCAATTACGTATAGGGGGTCTCCCGGCTATAATTGATGAGAGGAATGAATTAGATCAGTGATACCCGCTTAATGCTCAGGCTCAGAAGATGATTGATGTAGGAGAGGGATACAGACTCCAGGATGACGAGGATATCAACACACCGGAGCAGTCTGATGCGGAGCCGATGCATTCGGATGATGATGATGATGTAGAAGATGAACATGATTAAGAATGGAGAGCGTCAGAGGATGACGAAGATATTTGATCAGGGAGTTTCTTGCACCCTATTTTTGCTTCTTGTTTTGTCTACCTATGATGCACTGTGGACATTGCATGATTTAAATGTGGGTTGTTGTAAATATTTGTTATAGTTACAATGTTTTTATTTTCATCGTCTTGTTAGTTATTTTCTTGTTAGTTGTTTTTAGGCAGAATTGTTAACAAAACAGAAATATGTTGGACTCTTCCCTACGATGGATTTCCTAGACAGTTTTCTTGAGGGAAGTAAGTCTATAGAAAATACCAAAAAAGATTTTTTTTAAGGTAGTGTAGTAATTCCCTCTTGGTTTTTCTTTGGGCCGAGGTTCTTTTCCAAGGGTTTTTAGTTGAACCGGGTGTAGGTAGTTTTAATTTTTAGGAGTATGAGTCCATAATGGCTATACATTTAATCGCAGCAATATATCTGAGCTTTGTGATGCCTTGAGAATAGTCAGTACTCTGGTTGTGACGCTTAGGCTCAATTTTTGACTCTAGGATAAATACCTTAAATCGTGGATTCTTAAATTTTCTTAACTGCTTTGACTGGAGTGTCGTGATAAAACCAATCCTGAATGAGTTTGTGCCATGTTTGTGTGAGGTTTGTATGTAATCTGTGCATTGCATTTGATGTCTAGAACTTGCCTAGTGTGTGTGCAAAGCGAAATAATAGTCTTGTTCAGTCTGAAAAGTGATATAGGCAGTTCTTTGTTAAGCCACATATATATAGAGTACCCACCTAAATGTGATGTATCAAATTTAACCCTGTTGAGACTATAATCTTGTTTCTTTGGTAACCACATTACAAGACGTACCCCTTTGTTTGAATTGACCATGTATTTGAACCTTGTCACCTCTCATGAGCACTTGAATTATGATGAAGTATGGAAAAGTTAAAGTGTGGGGTGGTGGGTTGGATTTTGAGTGGAACAAGTGAAATAAGTAGAAAAGTTCACCGTTTGAAACAAAAAAAAATTGTCAATAAAAGCCATTTGGAAAGACAAAGAAAAAAAAGAAGAAAAGATATTGATATAGTAGTTGTAGTGTATGAAATCCTGATGGTGATGGATATTGATGTAGTGGTTCTTAAAGAAGTAGGGGTAAAATACAGTGAAGTTAAGGTGGAGTTTTGGTTTGACATAAGTATGGGCTTGAAGGTTAAAGTGTTTGTATTTAAGTGCTTAAGGGAGGTGTAGTCACTCTTATATCTAAATGTATCCTACCTGGCCCGCAGCCTACATTATAACCAATGAAAGTCCTATTTGATCTTAGACTGAATGAACTCGATTAGTGGAGTATGATACTAAGGGCAAGCTTATGGTACGCCATTTGGGGCATATGAACGTTATTTCTGAGAGCGAGTGAATTTTTTCTATCTTGAGTTCCTATGTTATTAAAATTCATGGTGTGTGGAACTAAGCTCTTTGATTGGGTGAGGGCACATGATTCATAAAGGAAAGGTAATATTGTTGACCTCCATGTTAGAGTAAGTAAGTGAATTGAAAATAAAGCATGGTATTTGTGAGTCGGTTATTGAGGCGAGGATGTCACACCTTTGTGCTTAAACTATTTTAAAAATTCTTGGTATAACGAGTTAAGAGAATTGCTTACTAAGTTGTGTTCATGAGTGTAGTTTAAATGCTCAAGGACGAGCAAATGTTTAAGTGTGGTATTGATGTGTGGCTATAATTTATGATTTAACGCATTATGTGCCTTGTATTTTACGTGCTTTAATGATAAAAATATACTTTGTTTGAGCGTAATGGAGTTTATTTTATGTGTAGGTGAATTAGATATGGAAGTCTAGCTAAATGGATGCTTAAACGTCGAAAGTGCGCGTGAAAATGGTGAAAATGAGAAGCCAGGCAAAAGCCAGCTCGACCAGGCTTTAGCCTGGCGAGGCCAGCTTAAAGCCAGGCCAGACTAGGCTTTAGCCTGGTGAGGCCAGGGTCCAAATCCGACTTTCCAAGTCTTAAACACTTTCCCGATGACATTAGGAGTGACTTACAAGTTTTGGTCTTATTCCAACCATATAAATAGACCCAAAAACACAACTTTGAAGGAGTTTTTCCATTGGAGACAAGAGGAGATCGTGAAACACAACTCGGTAGCTCAAAACATTAATTTTTACATCCCTTATTCCTTAGTCTGTAATTTAATTATGCAATTTACTTTGGATTTGATTACTATGAGTATGAGGAGCTAAACTCCTAATCTAGGGTTGATGGAACCAATTGTTGGATGAAGTTTTTAACTCTATTCTGATAGAATCAAGCTATGTTTATTCTATGATTGTTCAACTACGTTTTGTATTGTGATTAATTGAACGAGCCCTTGACTAATCGTGTCTAATTTCCTTGTATTGCTTGAGAAAGAATACTAGGTTAGATTATTGTTGAACAACACCACTTTTGGGTAATTGAAGAGATTAATTACTTGAATTTAAAAGTGGGTTTAGAAATAACGAAGCTTTGGTGGGATAATCCAGAGTTGCATAAATTGTTAGCTAGAGTAGTTCGAAAGAATGCTTCTAGTAAATTGTCGTAATCGATCGAGAGATGATTACGGTAGCCCATAACTCATAATTCTCAAAGAATACTACGGCGAGATATTAGCTTAAGAGTTAAGAATTAATCCGGCAATTGGGAAAATCATTGCCCTAGATCTTTTTACCCTTGAATTCATCTTTATTCCTGATTATTGTTAGTCTCTTGCCAATTTACTTTAGCTACATAAAGTCCATTGCTTATTGATAAACGTCTTGCATCCAAAAATTGTTTGAGCTTAGCCTTATTAAGAGTTGTAGTGAATAGGTTAATTCCCTGTGGATTCGACTCCGGACTTAAACCGATTTATATTTGCAACGACCGGTTTGTCCTTTTTATAAGGCATAGTTGGGCATGATTAGTGGACCAGGGGGACTTTTTGGGGCGATTTTTCTAATTTCGCATTTTAGCTTCAAATTGATTAGTTGGACTAGTTTCTTGTAGTTATATTTACATTATGTAATTTATTTGAATAGATTTGGTCCATTCGGAGTCGGGTACTCGTGGCAAGAGCGTGATTTCAAGTTAATTTGAGCGGTTGAGGTAAGTGGCTAGCCTAACCTTGTGTTGGGGACTTCCCCTTAGGATGTTCGATATTAATTGATGTGTAGGTTCCGCATACGTGAGGTGACGAGTACATACACGGGCCATGCGAAAACCCTATTTTTCCTTCAAAAATCATTAATTGGTTTTTTCTCCTATTAAATTGCTTTAATATGTTAAATTGTTTAACTTAGATTAGAAAAATATGCTTACATGATTAATATTCAATTGCCTATTTGACACTTTGTGCGCCATGTTTAGTTAGTTTACTGCTTTTCCGTAGCTGTGATTTGATGAATTGTATAAATCGATGTCATACTTGTCATTTTATCTTTTATCACATATTTAAATTGGGACTACAGACGTCTTTCGGGAGATCCCCCAGCACTGCATATTTATTTTAGGACTACGGACGTATTCCGTGAGATCCCCCTGCACTGCATATTTTAATTGGGACTACGGACGTATTCCGGGAGATCCCCCAGCACTGCATATTTATTTTGGACTACGAACATATTCCGGGAGATCCCCACGTACTGCATAGTCATCTAGAACTAAGGGACGGTATCCCAGGAGATTCCACCTTAAGTTTACCTTGTTCTGAGTCGAGGGCTCCCTTAACTGTTAAGTTTACGAACGTTTTCTTTAACTGTTTACTGTAGAATTTACTTATCTCCTTTACTATTTTAAATTGATTATATTTACTCTAGTAGGGCCTTAACCTGACCTCGTCACTACTTGACCGAGGTTAGGCTTGGTACTTACTGGGTACCAATGTGGTGTACTCATGCCCTTTCCTGCACATGTTTTCATGTGCAGATCCAGGTATGAGCTATCATCCTCGAGGATAGTATTTGTTGTTGATTCTAGGAGATTATAAGGTATTTCTGCCACGTCCACAAAATCCTCAGAGTCCCCTTCTACTCCATCGTCTAGAGTCTTCTTATGTATCTTCAGACTTTTGTATAGAACCACAATATATTATAGAAGCTTGTGACTTAGCGATATTTCGGATCTCGGGAAAACTATCTTTTGTATATGCCAAGTGGCATTCTTTTTGGTTATTCACAATATGTTGTCTTATCTTTTAAATGTTGTGTTTTCTTTACATTTTTCATAGTATTAGGCTTACCTAGTCGTAGACTAGGTGCCGTCACGACACCTTTCGAAGGTTCAAATTGGGTCGTGACAATAGGCAATTGTTAGAACCACCCCATACAACTATATACGTTGCTAGTTTACGGAATGAGCAAAATGTTTTACGAATATTTAGCTTGCAATGCGAGCATGTAATTTTCCCATACTTTTATTGCATCCTTTGATGTTTGGGTACAATAGTATAGTCGAAGATAGTTGTGGCAATATTATAGAGCAATCATATACTCTGTTAGTATGCATGTATACCATATTAGTATCATATGGTACTACGAATCATTTTTGCTACGTATACTTTTATTTCATTTTTCAATATTTTATTATCATTTCAATCTAACGAGTATATATAGATATTTGGTGGCCGTAGATTTTGTTTTCTTGCTCCATAACTGGTTATCTTAATGCTAATGATAGTGTAACGACCCGGTCTGTCGTTACGTAAAAACCTGCATTTAAATTACTTTTATCGACTTGTTATGAATTGGTTATTCTATTATTGATGTGTTAGATTTAATAGGCTTGAAATCGGAATGGTTAAATAAGAATTCAGTAACTTAGTCTTTAAAGATAGCCTTATAATGGGAAAAGTCAACTGAGAGTTGACTTATTGGTAAACGACATTGGAATGCGGATTTTATGGATCGGATAGCTTCGTGAGGTGATTTGGGACTTAGGAGTGTGTTCAGAATATTTTTGTGATGTCCGGTGTAGAATTAGGTTTGAATTGGCGAAAGTTAGTTTTTGGCGATTTCCAGTCGGCAGTGAAAAATAGGCTATCGGGGTCGGAATGAAATTCCGACAGTTGGGACAGGTTCGTAATGCCATTTTGGATGTGTCTGCAAAATTTCAGGTCAGTCAGAGTTGTTCTGGATGGTTTCGGCATCATCGGTGGATTTTAGAAATTTCAAAGTTCTTAGGCTTGAATCCAATGTAAATTTGGTGTTTTGATGTTAGTTTTGGTGTTTTGAGAGTGCAACTAAGTTTAAATGATATTATGGGATGTGTTGGTAACTTTGGTTGGGGTCCCGAGGGGCTCGGGATTGATATCGGGTGGTTAACTGGCATTTTTGGCCTTAAGAATCTGCTGAAAAATCTGGTGTTCTGTTGCTGGTGTCCTTGTACGCGATCGCAGGGTTACATTCGCGATCGCGTAATGCAAGTTGAGAGGGGCAGAATTTTTCTCTCTGCGATCGCATACGTGAGTTCGCGATCGCAGAGGTTGAGTGGGTTGAACAGTGCGATCGCGTGAGGAGTGTGGCGATCGCGTAGGGATAAGGCAGGCGCGTGGGGGCGAGGTCGATTGGTCTTCGCGATCGCGTGGGGTTGGAGAGTGGTTCTATGCGATCGCGACAAGGAGTCCGGGATCGCGGTGAAGAAATCACATAATTAATTAAACCCTTCTGCGACTTAACCCATATTTTACACCATTCTTATACAGGAAAAAGCTTTGGGGACGAATTTTGAAGAGGGAAATCCTTGTTCTTCATAGAGGTAAGTATTTTGATTATTAAAACTCAATCATGGATGATTATAGAACATAAAACCAGTGTAAATTCGTGAAAAAATAGTAGAAAATGGGATTTTGGGGCTTGAGAATAAGAGACATTTAGGGGTCGATTTGAGGGGTCAAACGGACTCCGATTTTGGTGTTCTTTATATGAATGAAATCGTGGGAGGATGAAGAACACTTTTCTTTAAAAATTTATGACTTTCGGTACGCGGGCCCGGAGGTCGGGTTTTGACCGGTTTCGGATTTTTGGGTGAATTTTGATATTTTCAATTGGAAATTGGTCCTTAAGCATATATTGATGATAAAAATCTGAACTTGGTATATTTGGAGCACTCAGAGGCCGAATTTAGAGGCAAGGGCATTGAGGAGTAGTGTATTAGCCGGTTTTGAGGTAAGTAACGCTTCCAAACTTGGAACTGAGGGTTTGAAACCCCAAACTATTTGATATTTGCTGTTAATTAAGGTGACGCACTTGCCAAGTGACGGGCATGCGGGCGTTTACTGAATAATTGTAGCCTGGCTTATCCCATGGCACTGTCTACTGGTTATCCCATATTGATATTGTATTGTGAAGGTAGTAATTACTTTGAACGAAATAGAAAACATGCTAAGTATAAATGTTAAGGCTTCACGCCGATGGGTTTAGACCAGAATGGTCGATTATTGCTGTCTCTATCTGTTATTATTGCTTTCATCTACTCTCCTGTTATAGTATATGTTTCATGCCTCAGTCTCGTAAGTTGCTAGTTTATTTTATATTATCATTGGTCTGGGCTGCATTGCATATGTTAGAGCATTCTAAGTGAGACTGGAAGGCACTGACTGAGTGAGGCTTGAAGCCTAGTTTTGAGACAGTTATGAGGTCGGACTGCACACCGCAGCGATCCTGAAATCATGCCTTCGTTGGCTTGATATAGTGCTTGGGCTGGAAGGAGCCCCTACGGAGTCTATACACCCCCAGTGAGCGCACAGATATTCCGGAGATGGATTTCTCCGGGGTTGTTATGTTCCGGAGATGGATTTCTCCGTGGGGGCTGGATCAGCCTTTTTCCTCAGTACTTAGTGACTGTGTCACTTGTGTTTATGTAATATCCGGGATGGACTTCCCTGGGCCTAAAGGCCATATTCTAGTACTGAGTAGACCACCTTATGAGAGCTTGATTAATGAGTACACATCATTCATGATTCTATATGCATTCATGCTAGTATGCACGGTTACAGAAATATCTTGATACATCGTATTTATTTCCTGATATACTACTGTCATGTCCAATTTATATACTGTTGTTTGAATTATCGGGGGTTTAGTCCTTCACTACCTCTTAGCCCGTAGTTTGGTTTCGTTACTACTGAGTTGGTGTACTCACGTTACCCCCTGCACCTTGTGTGCAAATCCAGGTACAAAGGAGTTCAGCTCGGGTCAGGGAGCACATCGGTTTCATCAGAGTTGACGAGGTAGCTGCTGACAACCGTGATCTCGTCTTCTCTTTCTTTTCTACCTGTCGCATTTATTTTCAGACTATGTTAGTCATTTCTTTTTATTTTATTTAGTATTAGCAGCTCATGACTGTGTGACACTGGATCCTGGATTTGTAGGATTTGGTCTTTTAAATTTATTAAACTGGTTTTCCCAAAATACTGGAGTTATTATTATTATTATTGATTTCAGAATTTGTTAAAAAGGGGAATTTTATGAGAATTTGCATTTAGTTAGATAAAATGGGTGGCTTACCTGGTTCCACGACATCCGCCATCACGACTCCAGAAATGGGTCGTGACAGATAGAGTGTGTACTGATATTTGTAGGGAAAAAGATCAAGGTTTGCATGACAATCATGTGTTGATTCTTTAGAATCTGATTATGTAATTTATGGTGCTCAGCAGCACTTAGTGTAATATCCAATGAATTAGATGAAGTGACAACTCATATTATTTCAGTTTAATAATTGAATTAAAAAAATAAAATAAAAAAGACAAAAGGTATATCATACTAGTTATATTTTTTTTTTAAAGGTGAACAAATATTTACCATATCAGTTATTTTTTCTTATTGTATAAAAACAAGAATAATAAAAATATTTAAAATGTTATATGAAATTAGATTATGAAGAGAAAAGTAATATAAAAAGGAATTTAAATGAAATTAGAAAAGGAACAAAAAATAAATAAAAGAAAATAAAAAAGGAGTTAAATGAAATTAGAAAAGGAACAAGAAATAAAGAAAATAAATAAATAAAAAATAAAATAAAAAAGGAGTCAAAATTGAGAATGAAATAAGTTATGGTAAAACTAACAATAATACAAATGGGGAAAAAATAAATGAATAGAAAAAGAGAAAAAAGAAAAAAATAAGAAGAAAACGAGAAAAAAGAAAAAGAGAAAAGAAAGAAAAAAAGAAAAGAAGCATAGAAATAAAAAAGTGTCACACCTCCCTTTTTATACGCCCCAAAGGGGTATGGGAGTTCTTCCAATTAAAGTG